>JAQGCB010000150.1:0-30137 GCA_034698835.1 Protaphorura tricampata
AATCAGCAAAAATTCTTAACTATCCCGACCTCTCCAAAGATGCAACATAAAAATTTTCAACATTTTCTGGCTCAACCCGCGCGAGATATGGGCATAAGTAGACTGTCCACAATACGTGTAGCTAACCCTGTATAAGAGTATAGACTTTTCCTTTAGTCCCTCGATAAATCACTTTTGACAAATCAATCGAGTAAAAATTGTGCATAGAACAGTACGACTTACTGTCGCGGAAAGGATATCAAAATCTTAATGGCAGAAAAATAAGATAAGGAAAAACAGAATAGGATGGATTCATAATTTTCGCTTCCACACGGAACAATAAAGCAATTAATTTGAAAAAGCTATTCAAACCAATTAAACTTCTCACATTAATAATTTAAAATGGAAATGCACTTAAGGGGGAAGTTCTCGGGATATCTAATTTCAGGATAGAAGTATTAGGTAATTATTGCAGTATGACTTACTTAAAACCTTGAAATAAAAAGCCAGACTTTAAACAGAAAACCGTCAATTCCGTAATGCAAGAAAATAAAAAGATGTCATGTTTTTTTTTGACCATTTGACAATGTTTCAAAATCTTCAAGTCCAATAAAGTGATAACGTGTTACTCAGGATAATAAATTACAGAATGATTTCATCTAGGCCGATGATGCCTGCATATTCGAACCTTGAATCTTGCAATGTCATGTCAAGTTCATTTTCTTTACCGAGAAAACGCTGATCCGAATGAATGGGACATTACGATAAATATTTTGTACACTTGGTCTAATCACATAATATCTTTTGTTTTCTTTCCACATAGCCATGAACACAATTCCGTCTGGGCATTCTGGGCATGGATTTTTGTTCTATCAAAAGTGTTTGAACTCGGAGACACCGTCTTCATCGTTCTAAGAAAACAACCGCTCATATTTTTACACTGGTATCATCATATTACCGTCCTAATTTTCTCCTGGTACTCTTACTCTGAATACATTGCTCCAGCCAGATGGTACATCGTCCTCAACTTCGTCATCCATTCTGCTATGTATAGTTACTATGGACTCAAGGCACTTCACTACCGAATTCCTAAACCAATCGCCGTCGCAATCACTAGTCTACAGATTATCCAAATGGTAGTTGGGGTCATCGTAAACGTTCACGCGTATCAAGCTAAACAGAGTGGACTTGCATGTGATGTTAGTGACCGTAACATACAAATGAGTTTGATCATGTACAGTTCTTACTTTGTACTATTCGCCAGATTTTTCTATAAAGCATATTTGAGTCGAAAACCTGTGAGTAGACAAACCAAAGGGAAAATTGAATAATGCTCATACATTTTTAAAACGTCAAGCATTTAAGTTAAGCTAAGTTAAGAAATTAGGATCGAATCAAACAGTGACATGACCAGTAAACTGTTAAATAGTTAATTATTTTTTTGTCGGGTAATACAATTTAATTACAAATTGTGGTACATTTAGGTGATTCAAGACTTTACTCCAGTACATGTAATTATGATTGTTTAAGTATACATGATGATTTACACATACACCTGACTTTAACGAATGGACTCTTAATGTTAATTTCACTAATATATACTTTTATTTATCGTTTTGTTTTATCCATGTCATGCAGGACTCGACTGTCTGTCTTATGTATAAGCATTCCTACTGATTAAAAATGGTTTCATTATGTTTCTGTTTAAAACCCGTACATTGTACATGCTCAAAACACAACACGCACAAGTTTAGATATGATCGTACATATATATATTGCATTGTTAAGTAAATTTTATTATCTGATTTTAGAAACTTACTGTTTAGATGGTAAAACTGAATAATTCTATTTTGGGATCAAAGCACTTAAAAGACATCTTACAAGAGTTCGACGCAGGTCGTTTTGTGACTCATGGTCGTGACGTGACTAAAGGTATCCGATTGTTTTAAGAATTGAAGGGGTGGATTAAGGGGCCAGGTTATGTCATGAAAAAAATGTAATTTTCACCACCGCTACCATTCCAAAGAGGGGTGTGACAATTAATGGGTATAACGGATTTGGTGATTAGGTTGGACCAAATATTTGGATTCGTCCTAAATAGCGTAATTCCGAATAATGTGTTATGCATTATTCATCCAAACCAATCGAATATTCCATACATTTTATAAGCGAGAATGTTGCGTAAGAGAGAATTCATTGAAACGAATTTGAAGCTATGAACGGACATTTAGATTGTATAAACTTTTCTTAAGCCCAAATTCATCAGAGATATTAACTGTAGAAAAATAGTTGCAGCCAAAACAATTGTAATTGATAAGCTTAGGCTTAATACCATCATTGGTTTGTCACACACTCGCTCGCCGTGCGTGGCCCTGTCCTGTCCAGTTCACTTTATGAGTAGTCTCAGGAATTCTCTTTAATTTTTTGGGATCAGGAAAAACCGGTTTCAAAAGGCATACGTAACTTAACGTAGCCTTTTTTTACTACTATAATTTAAGTGGAATGGACCAGACACTTTAAAGTTTTCTTGAGTTAAGTTTTGTTAAACCTTGCCCTTTCAACTCCTTCAGTTCACCTGCACTAGTCCTGTCTGTGGTGTTGTAATGTAAGGCTCTTCTGCATGTCCACATCATACACAACAATTTATGCAGTTTTTGCAAATAAAAAAACCTTTTCATTCATGTATGTACCTTATAGCTAGACATAGACATTATAGTCCTCAATAATTATGTTATATTGTGAAAATTCACTCACAACTTACTTCTTGAATGAAAATTTATGAAATGAACCCTTATTTGTAAAAATCCACCTATGTATGTAGTATGTATGTAAATTTAATATTCTGATTGCAATACTATGTCTGTCTGAGAATGAAGAATTGTAAAATGATGTGAAATTATGAATGACATTGTCCTTCACGGACGGGTGTTAAAATAAATTATGAACGGAAGGTTATTTGCCCTCCCAAATTTACGAAACATAATTCTTGATTTGTGTCTTTGTCTTTCATCATTTTAAAGAGGTTTTAGCAATCATGGATTGAGATTGCATTAATGCGCATAATATTATACTTACTATAAATATTATCATAGTAGGGAGTCAAAGATAAACACAAACGTATATGCAAACAGATTAGCATCATTCATGTCATACTGAGCTGATGATATTTTATGTCCGTTTTGGCACAGTCAACAATATAATTTAAGGTCTTCGGTTTCATAATGACTAATTAATTGCATACATGTTCGTTCACGAGAGGAGTCAAACTAAAATTTCAATACAATATTAGCTTAACGGCGACGAATGAAGCAGTGCGTATTCGGCCAGACATTGCGTTTGCAATTTGTTGACTTGCTTAAAAGTGAGCCTTTTCTTACTACTAGAGGTACACTCTCCTGAGTCCTGACCATCGGAAATAGAAAGCCAAAATCTGGGATGGTCAGTCTGATACTACGAAAAAAGGTGAAATCGTTAAATCATTCATTTATGAAATATTTCTTTGGTTTTCTGTAAGGAATACTAAAAGTGCCCCTGGCAATGTACATTAAGTTGCACGCGTCTTGAGTACAAATGAGTTTCATAGTGCACAGTTACAGTTCGAGAGTGCATACAAAAATTATATGAATAAAGAAAGAAGTTACTTAATTGTTATAGCAGAGCACCTCAACTTCACCTGCATGTGCGTTGTTCTACTCTACTCTAACATTTATAATAATGAACGTTCATATCATAGTATATTGATTGTTGTGGCCGTCGCGTCGATGAGGAACAACAACAAAATTATGTGTGAGGAATATAATTGCGAAAAATTGAGTACACTCGCACCTCTTCATGTTATGTTACTTGACATATCAAATAGGTTTTTAGTTAGACGATCACAGGATTTCACAACAAAAATCTTATTTCACAATGTCAACTTGTGCACAGATTTCATTGTACTAATTCCTAGACACACAATGAAAGTTCACATAATTTTAACATTAAGAAAATGTAGACGATAAATGGTTAGAGAATAAATTACATTTTTTACGCTTAAAGCAAAAGCTCGAAATCAATTTTTATTTCCGATTCGAAATTATGATTCATAAATAAGACACCTAAAAAGTTATCTACTAGATCCATCGACCTACCAGGGAAAGTACTTCTAGTACGGAAAAAGGTATAGTGAAAAACCATCTCTTTCATATATGAGCATATACTACACCACATCTGGCTGAGGGATTGAAATCCCAATCTTACCGGCAAATGATTTCCAGAAACAAAGTCTAACAAAACCGACAGACTGTGATTCATTTCATGATTAATTCTATTACATTGCAACAACATTGTTACGATACGAATAAACATCTTTATTCAAGTTCGCGCCCCAGTCGCCTCGAGTTGTTGCCATAAAATTAGCACTTTGCACGCACGAATCAGTCAATACTTTGATTTGAGTCTACATTAGAAAGAACACGACTTAACTTAATAGTTCACAAGAAAAAAATGCATACCTTAATTAGTATTTTCAAACGTCCAAATTCACATTCATTCAATGAAACAACGAAGTAGTTTTTCTTCGTGTACGATTATTTACGTTGTGAAGCAAAAGAAAAATTAGCCGGAATAGGTTTAAATGAAGAGTGTGGGGCAACACTTGAGAAATCACAAAGTCCGTACGCAACTAATTTCATCCAAACAGTTGATCCAAAGTTTCCATGCGCTAATGAAGTGATGAGTTTCATAGAAGCTTCCTGTAGAAAAAAAAACAAGTTTTAGTAATTTAGATCAAAATCTGTATGTATTATATATATACATTTTAAAAATGGACATTTTTTCATAACTCACCCTCAAATTCTTGTGTTGATCTGGAGTCAGATATGTCAAACAGCCCGTTGCAACATTGTCCAAGTCACGCTCCTGAATTTCAATCGCACTACATAGTTCGGCCATTCCCTATTAAAACAAATACAAATTATTACGAAAGAGTCAAAAAAAAATATTACAACATAATTTAATGTTCATTCGTACACATTGCATAGTGATTGCTGCAAAGTGCAAGAATTGCATAATTGTGTTGCGTTACCTGGAGCATAGTGAGTTGAAGTTTATAAGCTTGTGTGTAGGTGTAATACACTCTATTCTTGTTCTTGACCTTGCGACTTTCCTCTCCTAAAGTCTTCAAAAGTAATGCCAATCTCGGGAAAACTTCTTCTAGAGTCCTTTTCTTCAGAAAATTCCCGCTGATAGTGGCCATCGCGAGTAGTAATTCAAATGCTTTACGTATGACAATATAGTCTGTGTCTTTGAATCTAATAAAATTAAAAATCGTAGAATTATTAGCAATTATGTGCATAAAGGGTGGTTCGGAATATGCAGTCCCAATAACACTACCCACACTAACTCTGCAAGAATGATGGAATAATCAAGAAAAAAATTTATATGTTTAGCAGAATTCATAGTGAAATGCATTTAATGTTGCCTATCAGAAAAGGTTTGAGAGATTTTGAGAACGATTTTAGGAGAACTCACCTGGGAACTAAACTGGACCAAATTGTATGAGCCAATGGTAATAAAGTATTTTCATATTGTGAAAGTAATCGAACGCCTATAATGAGACAATCCATGGCAAGAAGTTGAACGGGCCTTTCCTTTGTTGGTAAGTAACTGAGAACCCGTCGACATATTTTCAGAGCAAAACTGTATTCTGCTGGCAAAGGACTTTCCTCATCGTCACTGTCTTTACCATCGTCATTCTCGGGTTTTGCTGAAACTTCTGGACTATCGCCACTGTCTTCATTTGATGGTCCTGTTCCTGCTGGCGAACATTCAGTTGCATTTGCAGGAGAACTGTCACTTTTTTCAGTATCGTAAACTCCGATTGATTTCTGGTAATCTATCAACCGATGGTATAAACTTTGACCCTCAGTATTTGTAGGAGTTTGTGACCTTAACAACTCGCCCGCCTCGTTACGGGGGCAAGTGCAATTCCGTTGTTTCCACATAGAAGCCAAAAAAGCATAAAACACTTTCCCATATAAGTCTTGATTCTTCCCCTCATGCCAAATATCTGATGTTTGAAAAAACACTTGTTCCACGAGTCCAACGAATTGACTCTGACTAAAGTCAAAATAATCTGCCAAATATATTATTGCATTTGGGCAGTTGGGATGATTAGAAATGTACATAATACGAATGCTCAATTCTGACATGATTAAGTCTAGATTTTTGGCAAGAAATGAGTTTAGGTCTCCCTCAGGAGCTGCAGTTGCCATTTCTCCAAGAGTAATCACCGCTGTCTCAGCAACAATTGGAAGTTCTTTCATACCCGCCTGTTCTACTAATGTGTACAAGACTAATGGTAGAACATACGCCGGGCTAATTCGACACAACAATCCCATCCCTTCGACAGCATATGCAGTATAAACCATTTTGGCTAATATGAATTTAGGATTTTCTGCTGCACTCAGCACACTAGATTTTTCAGTCTTTGCCGGAGTTTTCATGTACACGACAGACAAATACCTCTGAGCCAATTCTGTCAACTCATTGGCTTCTAGGTCACGACATGAAAGTGTTTCTCCAGTATTTGGTATATAAAGGGACAAAATTGCGTTGATACAAAAAAGGACAGCTGAAATTTTATAAGTTAATATTCCATCACCTTCACTCCCAAGTGTCACTTTACTAAGCCATTCCCCTAATTCATCTAAAATGTCATCCATATCGACTGATTTGGCTGCAAGGGTTTGACACAGTCGCCCACACAGTTGACGCATTACATTGTCTTTCAATTGTTCTGAGTCTGTCCCATTATCATTGTTCAAACGTATTTGACGAATTAAAGATGTACTGATGAGTTCGAAGAGGGGCGTTAGGAATATATGGAGTTCGGATGAATGAAGTCTCACAACTGTTAGTGATGACACTACTCTTTTTAGGGTTAGAATACTGTCCACATCATTTCCATTCTTGATTTGGATAACTGCCTTTTGTGTCATACTCAGGGTTGACTTAAAGTTACAAAACTGTGATTTATTCTTAGAGTTTATGAGAACTGCACTACACTGTGAGGATATTTCGGTTTCATGATCATTGCAGAGAATTAACAAGTTATTCCAAAGTACTTCAGAACAAAGTGGTAGTTTTCTAGAAGTTAGAACAGGAATTGAATATATTATAATAATATTATATCTTCTCAATTCTTAGAGTTTAGCTAAATACCACAAAACTGCCAAGGTAAAACCGAGAAAAATTGCAATTACACTCACCCAGAGAGAGGATTCATCAAGTCAACTGAGAATCGGAGCAGACCTTCTCGTATGGCAACTTTCTCGTGCAAAATAAAGTCTTCACCAATTCCGCTAAAAGCGGTCGACAAATTCAAGTCCGCCAACTGTAGTGTTTCTTTGCTTTCATGACTTATACAAGTTTCAACGCATGATTTGAATAATTTCAGTGCTTCCTGTGGAAAATTAACCAAGTAAATTAGTACTACAATACAATTGTCTCAAATAAAAACTGAAAAACTTGGCACTATTTAATGCTAGTTCTCAAAAACACTTACAAGAACTACAGTATGCTGATGTCGTCCAGCTTTGACTGAACAAATATGTCGTAAATTACTGGCCAAACCGGGTAGGAACTTGTAGACTTGGTGTGATGCATCAACGTTGCCCGAACAGGAGGTAACCAAAACATCAATTGCTTTTATGGCTTTGATTCTGAAAAAGACAACCAATCAGATCTCCAATTTAAATATAATGTCAACGGTAAAGCGTTGTCCTGGTCCTGTTCTGTGTTCTTACCGCAAAGATCTGATCGTGTCATCCCTCACAACTTGAAAAAGCATAAATATAGAATGTCCAACGGCAGGAATATATTTTTCAGTGTACAAAATTGGATGCAGTCTGAAACTCTTTTGAACCAAAGCAAGTAGATTGGACACTATGGGGTCAACCACATCCTCTGGTAGTTCTGTATTAACTGTTCGGATTAAAAAAAAACAGTTAAAATTATATATGTATCTCGAGTAGGACAGGGCAATCCAATGGCAGGGAATGTACTGCTGAGACTCTGAGACTCCGAGACCCTGACCCCTAAGATATTTTAATTGTATCCTACTTACGACTCATGGGCTTCTTTGGTAAACCCAGGGAGATGTTAAACCGTTGAAACAATTCCAGGAATAGCACAAATGACTTTATCTCCCATTTAGAAAGTATCGTTTCCAAACAATTATGCAAAGCTATTCGGAGATCTTGTCTGAAATAAAAATTAACGAGGTAATTAATTTTAAATGAATAACAACAAAATTATAACTTTTACTGCTTACTTGTACTTCTCGGACACTTTGAGGTGTACATTGAGGGGGAAAATGACATAGTCCAAAAGAGCTGATGACTCCAAATCCACATCATTGTCTTTCAAAATGATTGACAGTTGTGATAAATTTGTGAGTGTTGGATTTTTCATAATTTCAACACAAATGGGTCGAATGAGTTGAAAATTCATGGCTGCTTTGACAGAAATTTCATCACCTCCACCTCCTCCACTACTGCTACTGCTCCTGGGTTGTTCATCCAGGTCAATATTCAACTCCATTTTTATAATTTTATACTCAAATTAATTAATAAGTGGTCAGTTTTTTTAATTAAATGCAAATCCAAGGAGTTTTCAGTACAGTTGGAGTAATAAATGGTAAGCAGGTGCGTATTTGCGTATCCCTAGGTATGAATGAAATATATTTGCCGCCTCTGCATCGCTACAGGCAATGTGTTCCAAAATAATCCTTCCTTGATGGTACAAAAAATTCGGCGAGAAAATAAAGAGCACTAAATGACCGTTCGTTAAAGAGCCGACCGACTTTTTACGAGACAGAATTAGAGAGGAAAGAAAAGGATTAATAATTAATGCCGATACTACAGCGTTTCAAATAATGATTTGATATGAAATATAATAACGCTAATTTTTCATTTTTATTATTTTTCAACATAAGGGTCAAACAATGAAATTTTATATGCAAACATTAAACATACATAGTTTTAATTTGTACACATTACGAAGACTTCACAACTTCACTCGTTAGTAACTTGTTATTATTTATGTGATAATTGTCTCTGCTTTACCCAAAAGTCCTAGACCTTCTAAACGGTATAGTAAATCAGCGACGGTAGCATCGTCTCCTTCTTGCTCCGTCCACATTGTTAACATATATTCCCCAGCTTTCTCTTTTCTCTCAGCTTCAAAGAATTCAATCTAACGTAAAAAGAAAACAGATGGTTTGACTATAACATACTTCAGGATAATATAAAAAAATTAAAAAAAATTGTTCGATTAATTCAGAAATCAACAAATCATCCGCGTACCTCATCTTTCGTGAAACCCAGCTTAAGTGCCAACTTCTGCCAATCATCAGCAAGACTTTTCCCGAGTGCAACTATTTCACCCGTTGTTAAATTCCGCAATTTTTCATTACGAACTTCCCCTTCCTCTTCATCCCTCATATCGTCATCACCCCTAGCTTCTGGTTTAATTAATTCCTCGTCGTCTTCTGCGTCGGCTTCCATTTCATTCTCAATGTCACCCTGGGTTGTTGTGCTCGAAGGTACCGACTGTGATTCAATTTTGACGAGTCCGTTCTAGAAAATCCAATACAAAGGTTAATTAGTTATTCCTAAACTAGACGACGGATTTCTAGTGAATTATCCAACTCACTAGAAATCGCCAAACTTGCAAAACGAAACAGCTTGACAAATCACATTCAGTATATACTTTATACTAAAAGTCCTTACATTGACACCATCTGATGAACCAATTGGGACTTCCAAATCCATTGCAATCTTCTTCAGCACATACTCCAAATAATTTTGAAGGGGATGAATTGGAGAACCGCTAACCATCTGAAAGAAATATGGACTCCGGCGAGCCAACAATCTTAATGCTCTCCAACCGAAATTGGCGTTTCCTAGAATTCTAAGACATAATAAAATAATTATCCAGTAATCTGTTTGTGTACTGCGTTAAAACTAGTTATACAATAATGAATATACTTTTTCGGTTTCACTTCCTTCTTCGGGTCTGGGATTGCGACAGGGTCCCCATCCAATTCCTTCATTGCTTCAGCAAAGAACACTTCAATTGGTGGCATGAAATCCCTAGCCTTTGCGCGACAAGCTTCAAGATTATCTGGGCAAATATTCCACAGCCTGGTCAACTCAGAGCTGAAACCATTTAGAAAACGTTTACCAAATAATGATCATTGCTAACTTTTACTGACCTATTTCAAAAACTTTTAACAATGCTAACGTACTTTCCTAGTAAAAACTTGTTATTTGCCGTAGCCTCCTTAATGATTTCACCCAATTGTCGACGCTTTCTTTTCGGTTTTTGTTTGACTGTATCCTCAATTTCCGGTGAAATATCATCCATCACTGCAAGTCCAACATTATCCGTCTTCGCTGAAGGCCCGGCTTTAGTAACTGGTGCTGGTTTTACAGGGGTTGATATTCCTTTTGACCCCTTCTCCTTCTCATCATCACCGTCCAATTTATCCTCCCTCTCGTCTTTTGAATCTGTAGAAACATTTTGTGCCACAACCGGTTTCTTGAAAATTGGACAGCCGTCATTCTTCCATTTATTCCATAGTTCCTCCCTCTAAAGTTCAAGAGAAACATTCACTACATTCATACACACAACCACAATCCTTAGCAAATGTAGGGTTTTTGGTTAGGCTGGTTCATTCCTATCACTCTATATGCCTTAGGACCAAGTTGGGGGTTTTAGAAAATAATGAGGTATACTTTCTGTGGAGAATTGAAAGTGGAATTCATAGGACAAGGACATCTAACTCCCAGCTGGAAGTTAGAAAATAAAATAAGCCCAGCAGGGATGAGACAACTTTATTAAGAGGCCTGAGATCCTGATAAAATTCTCTACAAAAGGTACTATTTTACTTTTCTCCGGCATCGCCCAAATTAAATTCCAGGAAGGGAAAGAATAAATGCTTATGACACACCTTAAATAATTATTATTTCAGGATTATGAATGAGACGAATCTTACCTTTAAAATGTGTTGAACTGAATTCACAAACTCTTTACCCTCAGGTGGAATATCTCCCAAAAGTTCGTAAATTTTCTCAGTATTCTTACGTATGTACTCGAGTTGCTCTTCATTTAGAACGTGACTTTCACTAAGGAGTAAGAAGTAGAAAAGTTAAGACTAGAACATTGAAGTCATGAAATAAAGTTGAAACTAGCAAATGATTTGAAACTGTACCCTTTAAATTTCACGGACAGAGTCAGATATTGAAGAACAATGAGCAGTTGGACCATAAAATAACGTCTGAAGTTTGGATCGCCCATTTGCAATTCTAAAAGTCGACGATTAGTCAAATATTTAGCAAAATACAAATCTTCGTCTCCAAGTCTTGGAATGACATTTATAGAAGACGATAAATCGTCATCTCGTCCCTTCTTCCGTTTCTTGGACGGAAGTTCCTCAATCTTAAAACATTGGAAAGCTCCAAGAACATCTCCAGTATACTACACAGAAATCAGAATAATTCAAAAAGGTACACGAAAAGTAATGAGAAATGACTTCGGAATTTATTACTAAACTTACCGATGTAAAAGTTTTCCAGGCAATCTTATTGTAACATTGGAGTGGATTCCTAAAAAAGTCTTGAAGTGACCAAAACTTGACGTATAAGTTGTAGTCCACCACCATCCCTTTCTTTTTCTCTTGTTGACAAAGGCTAATCATTTGATCCAAACCAGGAATTTGTAAATCCATTCCTTCGAACAAAAGTTCATCCTTTTCCATATTCATTTCCATCTTGTCTTCAGGATCATCAGACCCATCTCCTGTCTTGTACACAGTCAAATTCTCCACATTAAATTCAGACATAATATTCAGCCCTGACCTCTCCGAGAATGGAAAGTAGTTGGAGAGGAAAATGAGTATTCTTCCACAAAATATCGTATTTTGTGCTCGAGACAAGCGTCGTAGTAAATCTAAAAAAATTCGTCAAAAATTAAATGTACAAGTTCTGAACCACCTCAGGTAAAAATAAAAAGTAAAACCAAATCAAGTTTAAATATTTGAACTAACCGTTGCACATTCGGAGTACTGCATTCTTTCCTGAGATAAGAAAAAAGGGCTCTCGCCAAATATCAAGATGGTTCTCCACGAATTGAAAAATTGCTTCACAAGCTTGTAAATTGCTCAATTCCATTAAATCAGTAACGAGTGCAATTGGAATGGAAGCAGACGCTATTTCCTCTCTTGCTAATTTTATACTCAATTCTAGGAATGAGTCCCAACGGTCTCCTAGTGTTTTCTCCAACAAATAATCACGAATGAACTGGTCCATCAATAAACGTTTTTCATTGGTTTCACTGAAAAATAAATAAAACAAAATAAGTAACACGTCTGCTTCCTAAATGTTGCCGATAAAATATAAAAAATGGAGAACATGAAGCCTTTCGTCCATAAACGAAACCATAAAAGACAAAGAAAAGAACTTTTTGTACTTACTCATCTTCCAGCTTGTCATACAAAAAGCGAAACTCCGCTACAGTCTCCGAATCGAATGGGTCTCTACTACTGTCACCGTCAGTTACACTGTCTTGGAGTGAAACTATCTTCTCCTGAAAATCAGAAATGTCATGTGATAAAACAAAACGATACTTAAAATATACAATAACTAAAAACCTTGTTATAAAACATGAATATTGCTTACAAAGAAAGCTGTTTTCAACGCATGAAGACCAGTTTGATCCCGAGGGGAACTCTTGACACCCGTCCTTTTCGCTTCGGGTGACTCTATTTCTAATCTTTCCTCGCCTTCTTGAGTCGTGTTGGATTGTTTCCTAGATTTCTTCGGAGAAGTGTCCCCAGTGGACGATGTCCGCTTTCGTTTTTCCGATTTTTCCATCACGTAAATGTTTTAGCTTCCCTCCCAGCAATGCCAGACAAAATCTGCACACCAATTATTACAAGTATATCAAATCAAAATATCAATAAATTAACTGAGAATCTTTGTAGTTCTAATGCCTAAAATTATAATTCGGTGATACTGCCGCAAAATAAATTAAATTATTTTTTGAATATTTCGTAAAATTCATAGATCATAAAGATCATGCAAAAGTAAAAATGAATTAGGACTGAAATGAGAACCTTTGAAAAACAAACTGGAGGGATAAAATTTGGAAGCATGTTAAACTTTCGCAATAGTACTATACTTTACTTGGACAAAAAAAAATAATTTAAAACAAATAAAATATTGAATATTGAAATGCCAATGCTAACAATCAAGAATCAACGGAATCAAGGATACAAATAAATAAATGTAACTGTAACCGTGCTGTAAAATATATGATTGCAGCATTTTCAACAAATTAAACGTTAATATATTTATCTACCTTTCGTTTTGGTCCTTGGATGAATAATTCCGAATTTTGCAGTTTTTTTATATCATCGAATCGAAAATTACAATAAATTCGACACCGTGAATTTTTTGAGACGTCGGTCCGTCGGCCTCTGAATTTAAAATTGAAATTACCGGGAGTGGATTAGAAACCCCACTGGCTATTCCAATGGCGAGACAATTTTTTCAATTTGGTCCACGATGGCGGCGGACGGCGGGCGGCGGGACTCGCGAAACTCGCGATCGCGATGGCTGCATAGGATTTTTGGCGACATTCACGGTGTACCTTCATAACGTAGACCATTTGAAAAAAATTAGAAGGCATGCTGGCATGCATTTGTTATTTTACCACCGTTCGGTGCACTGAACGCATCAAAACGTGTAAATAAACTAGTAGGAATTTACAGGGTGGTTCATAAAAGCCCATTTGGCTGCTCGCTGTCAGGGAATTAGAAAGACACTAGAGAACGATAAAGTGGGATATTAATACATTCCCAACTGTGGAAAATGTTGTAAAAAATGAAACGAAGTGAAATGTAATGAGACTCAACGACCACCATCAACCCAAGACACTCAGACAATGATATTTTTAATTTTCAAGAAAACGATATTAATGAAGCGGATCATATTAAGAGAGAATATTTTATTTCCATCATATTACATAAAACATACTCAAAATCCAAGCACAAAATAAAGCCACAGTAGTATAGTATAGTATAACTAGAATTTTTTAATTGAATATGGCTCCGCCTGCAGTTCTGTTTCTGAATTTTTAATTTTAATCCTTATACTCCACAAACTGCACTCCTGCAAGCTGCAGTTGCAACTGTATTGTTGCATTGCATTGAATCGTATTTCCATTGTGTGATTACATTAGTTTCCATAAATTCCTCCTGGTACTTTTGGTCTGATCAAAGTAACCCCATCACGTAATGGAACGATTACCTAAAGAAATAAACGATTTAATATGTTATTCAGAAGAACACAGATATGTTATGTAATTTCTTCAGCCAGTCCTGAATTCAATGTACCGGGAGACGACGAGGTCGGATTTAAAAGTTAGTTGAAGCAAAATGAAATCTTAAGGTGAACTCCCTGAGGAAATCAGGAAATTGATGCTAAAGTAGTAGTTAAACATAACGTACTTGAATAACACGGTCGTCATCGCTGACGAATTTATTGAAATCGGCCAAATCTTTCCCAGTTGTAGTGGTTGCATGAGGATAGACTTCGCCACTCCACAATGTATTGTCAACCAAAAAAGCACCAGATGAATTCAAGAGCGAATTGTCCATTATGAACTACACAAAAGATATTCATTATTCTATTCGATGTTGAGTTTTATAGAATCACCTTATAATAGTTGATATAATTTGCTTTGTCTGCATCGATGAATATCAAATCAAATTGTTTCCCTTCATGTTTCAACTTTTCCAAGCTTTCTAATGCAGGTCCAATTATAACACGAATTTTGTCCCCGATCTCCGTATTATTACCGATCCGCTTTCTCATAAATTCCTCACAATAAGGTTCAATTTCTAATCCGACAACTTCTTTCTGGAATAATAGTGACAAGCAATTCAAGCGTGAAACTAGGTAATGCCAATATTTTAGTTTACATGTATTTGTTTTGCATACTGACCGCATAAGGAGATTGTGCAAAAGAAGTTGCGCTATAGCCGGTAAATAATCCAATTTCCAATATCCGTTCAGCTCTCATAATCTCGGCAATCATTCTAAGAAACTGACCTTCATTTATGAGAAATGACAATAACAGAAATGTTTGTTTTTACAATTTCCTGGAAATGTCCTTCCTGAGTTTATAGATTAAAACAATTCACCTTCGACATGTCCGCTTATGCCAGCGGGGCGCAGGATGTTGTGTATCATACGCCCTTTCTTGAAATTATCTTCCCAATCATCCTTCCATGTATCTTCCCAAATTTTTGCCTGAAGTGGAGTTTCTTTTGAAGCTGTAGCTCCCAAATATTTTTCCATATCATCTATCCTTCCTTGAAGGCTTTTTAATTTAGCATGTAGAGCTGGATCTGCCGAATAAGACTCGGCTAATGCTTCGAGTTCTGCAGATAGCACTCCATTTGGTGTTAGGTCTAAAAGGATATTCTAAGCTGCAAATACGTTCTTCTAAATCTCAAAAAAAATCTAAGATAAGCTTAGCTATGAAATCAAGAAATAAAAATTGACTTACGATCTGGAGATAGCTCGTATTTGGACATGGTTCCGTGAACTTCAGAGTATGAAATATATTCCAGAAAGACACACTATTATAAAGAGACCCGCCTACCAGGCCGAAATAGCAGCTGCAAATGATTAATTCCACTTTTAACGAGCCTACAACATGACAGTCTTTCACAGTCATATAACTGGAATACACCACAAAACATATCCCGATTGTATGGAAATGTTACATACGAGAACTCTGAAATTAATTCTCAGGGTCGAATCTGTATATAAAAATTAAATGCGTAAATATGATTGGAGGACCGCAAAGTGTCAAATGACAATTTATTGAATGATGAATGAAATAATTCATTTTCGCTCTGGAAAACCTCACACAGAGATACAATTTACAAGTTGCAATAAATAATTATTTCGGCTATGAATAAATGCCTACAGAAACAAATTTTTTTATTGCCTGAAAGATTCAGAATTGAAGACTCAGAATTGGTATTAAAAATAAGGGTGCTAGCAGTAGTGCATAGTACAACACAGTCGCATGGAACAACAAGAAATAAGAACGCAGCGATTAAATGTTTTATAATGAATACTTCGCATTTTCGTGTTTTCAGATCCACAAGATTTTCCCAAATGTTTTGAACGGTTAAAGATTAGTTCCCATAAATTCCTCCTGGTACTTTTGGTCTGATCAAAGTAACCCCATCACGTAATGGAATGATTACCTGTTTAAAAAAATTGATAATAAGGCTCTAGTCAACGGATCAAATATTTGCTGATGAGTTGAAGAGATCAGATGAGATATTAGAGACTGTTAGATTGAGATCAAGGAAAACGGATTATGAATGACCACAAACTGTCTGGTCCGTTAATAAAAGATCTGTCACAATTGTGAGTCATACGCGAAGTGCATGACGAGTTGAACCTCACCAAATTCACAATCAGAATCTGTAGACTAATTCTTCGTAAATACCTGAATAACTCGATCATCATTCTTGACAAATTCGTTGAAATCATGGAGTGCTTTGCCAATCGTTGTGCTTCCTTCAGGATAAACTTCACTTTTCCACAATACATTGTCAATCAAAAAAGCTCCGGTTGGATTCAAGAGTGAATTGTCCATTATGTACTAACAAAAAATCAGTAGTTCTCAAACTCTCCTGCCTTGCTTGTATTTGATGTTGATGTATGCTCTTTTAATGTGCAACATTCCAGTCAGCCTTTAATTTGAAACTACCTTATAATAGTTGATATAATTGACTTTGTCCGCATCGATGAATATCAAATCGAATGTTTTCCCTTTGTTTTTCAACTTTTCCAAACCTTCCAATCCTGGGCCAATTATAATACGAATCTTGTCCCCAACTTCGGAATTATTACCAATCCGCTTTCTCATAAATTCCTCACAATAAGGCTCAATTTCTAATCCAACAACTTCTTTCTAGAAAATTGGGCGTAAAATAATTAATCTTAATGAAAGTGTGTATTAAATCTGAACATACTAACCGCGTAAGGAGATTGAGCTAAAGATATTGCACTATAACCAGTGAATACTCCAATCTCCAAAATCTGTTCTGCCTTCATCATTTCCGCAATAATTCTGAGAAACTGACCTTTATTATGGAAAGATCCATTTTATTATGGATTCCAATTTTCCAATTGACTCCAGTAATTATTCAAAAGAATAAACCAACCTTCAACATGTCCACTTATGCAATTGATGGTCAGTTCATATTCTGTTCGACCATTAAGGAAATTTCCTTCCCAATCTTCTTTCATTGTGTCTTCCCAAATATTTTTTTGAAGGCAAGTTTGTGGGGAAGCTGTATTTTCCAAATATTCATCCAAGTCAGTAACCCTTGCCTCTAAATGTTTCAGTTTTTCTTGTAGTTCTGGATTTTCCGAACATGACTTCGCCAATTCTGCAATTTCTCTGGCAAGTTCTCCATTCGGTGTGCCTAACATGAAATTATTTGAAATATCAGTAGCAATATTTAAACATTTCAATGCTTAATGTGCATAGTAGAAACTTACGATGAAACTTCTTCGTCGTGGTTGTAGACATATTTGTTTTAGAAACTTGATCGTGATTTGAAATCGGACAGGTTATTCGGTATGTCAGTGAAATCGTCGGTGATTGATGAAAATACGAAGGGCACACGATTTTTATACTTTTACAAACTTGGAAATCTTTTACACCCGAGAGTCCCGACTGAATAAGTTGAGGAGGTCGTTTGGATTTGTATGTATTACTATATACACGTGCCATTTGCTTGCCCTTCAATACAAACAGGTTTAGTACTATTCTGACTTGCCTAGGGAATAAATTAATTCACTGATCTCTGTCTCATAACTCCTGAGGTTGGCAATTAAAATACAACTGGACACAGAATGATAAATTACAATTTTCTTTGGATTTAGTATGGATATTTTTAATATTTTGTTTTTAGAACTTGCAAGGCATGCTATTCGTAATCTTCACAGATCTAATCACAGAACGACTCTAGTTTATTTCGGGTGCACACGTTTTCTATTCTAATGTTATTTTTGGCTCACCAGACTGTTTTAATTGTGGTTATCTTCGTCTTCAGCATATTATATTATGTATGTACTACTAGTAGATTAATACATATAACCATATTTCAATCCATGGTGAACTAATCGTAAGTACATTCTAGCTTATGGACACCTCATTTTTACACAACATGTTGAATTTGTAATGCGGTTTAACATAAAAGTAAGCATTCCAGCAGTATAGTATAAATTACAAAGAGAATAACCATAGTACCGAATCAACATCCAAGGTTTGGCGTGCAGTTGAGTAAGATGAAATCGAATCTGTATTCGAATCGAAACTCCATGTCCCAATCATTAGTTACAAGGTTTGCACATTAACTCGTTTGCGGAAACCGAAACGAGTGCTTTCTTGTAACTCACCTAATTCACCAAAGAGTTGTTTACACAAGTTAACTTAGTTTTCTCTTCAAAGTACAGTTTTTGCGGTCATAAGAAGTTACAAGCATTTTTGCTTTAATCTTGTCCAACTTTATTTTTAATTACGGAATGCAGAAGCACTTACCTAATCAATGTTGAAGTTTTTGGCAATCTAAAAATGTGCGAACTCCAGCATAAACTTCGCCATTCATTGTGCAAGAAATCCCCAGTTGGGTTTAGGTGCGAATTGTCCATTAAGTCACTAAATATAGCATTGAATTGGGGTTTGGGTGCTTCTGTTCTCCATTTATATTGGCTCAATCGAAATAATATGCCAAGAATGTGTATTAACGCTACCTTATGATAATTGATATAATTGACATTGTCGGTATCGATTAATATCAAATCAAATTTTTGCACTTGGTTTTCAGCTCTTCCAAACCATATAATCCAGGTGCATTTATAAAATGAAGTTTGTCCCCAATCTCCAAATTATTACCGTTCCGTTTCCTCATAAATTATTCAAAGTAATTTTTTTATTATTAAAATTCAATCGCAACATTTCCTAAAACAATACGAACAAGTCTGAATTGATTCATCGTTAGATGTCACAGATAGACACGCGAAAATACACAATAAAGAGGCGAATTTGCAATCTGACACCTTCATTCCAGAAAAGGGAGGTAGTCAAGTCATACTCATTATGTCAAATGTTTCATTTAAATTAAACTGCCCTTGTGTTGAAAACTCATCAGAACTCAATTTCAGTTTTCCATCTGTTCTAAACATTTAACTACAAGTATAAATTGTACTTGTGAATATTGAGGCTAACAAAATAAGACCTCAGATATGAAAAGCAAAGTCTCTTCTACATTTAACTTAAAAACCAATACATTAATGTCGAGAAATTGTTGACACAGTTTTTCTGCAATCGAATCTCCGGTCTACTTAATAATTACTTTTGAACAAGCAATCCATTTCATGATAAGTTGAAGTTTATCTCTTCAAAATCCATTCTTTTGATCATGTCTACTCATTAAAAATGGGTTTGATTTGAACTGTTCAACCAGACCCATACTACAATGACATTTTAGTCCAAACGAATCACGACACAATCACAACAATGAAATACAGTCACACTAGTCACACATAGCATCGTAGCATGGATGGAGGATAGAGCAGGAGCGTGTTTGTCCGAAATAGATTATAATAATAATATTGACATTAGGATTTCCTTCCACTTGTGTTGTGCTTTAGAATCCCATCCCAATGCAAAGTAAGGAAGTTATTTTTTTATAAAGACATCTTCATCTTTCTCACCGATGGAATGACTGATACGACTCTGATCCAATTAAACTATCACGCTTTGACTTAAACTTTTTATAGACTCAATTTCAACTCGTTTATGAAAAACAAAAGAAACTCTGTTCTTGACTTCATTTCCAATGGAATTTTTATTTAACGTGTCATCTCATTTTCTAGGTTGTCTCGTCGGGTCCGACTTGTATTTTCATTAATATAAATAGAATTGAGACGTTTAATGATGCTATTGACATTGAGACAAGGCGAAAAAGTAACTCGTATAAAAGTCAATCGAAAGGTCCTGATTGTGTCAGTTTATATTTCTACCTCACAAATCACACAAGTGTTTCAGAAAAACTAATTGTCCCGAATTCGGTTCTATTCTTAATAATGCGGTTTAGTCTAATCATTCTATTTGTGGGATTGTGTGGGTTGTTCTCCTTAGTTCTCGGATCCTACGAGTCTTATGGTACTCACCGTAAGCAAACTCATAAAATATTATTTTAGCACTAAAGAACAGCGTACATTAATGTTAACTTTATATTCACGTATCGGGACACCTGCAAAATCTGTAATTTTGCATTCACCGCACAATCACAGATTTTGTTTTACAATTCCGGAAAAGAAAAGAAACGGCATTCTTCTGAGAAATTTTGCTTAAAGTTTCAGAAGGATTTACTATTCATTAGAAACTTAGAAAATGTCAGAGAAAAATTGGAAAACTCTCTGTGACTGTGAAGTCCCTTTACGGCCATAAATCGAGACATTTTATGCTGCGGAATTCTCTCCGACATAGTTCTAGTGGATTATTTTAAAATTTTAACAAAGTTTCTTGTGAGGAATTTTGGAAGCATCTCTTTTCCTAGAAAAACAGTTACTTGAATTTTAAACCAAGAGTACAGCGGTTTGTACCGTTAACTAAATATCAAGATTCCAACGTGGAACCTTACTGAAGCATTACTGAAAAACAGTCTCTCACTTCGTTGTTAGCAGAAATTCGGATATTGGAAGCAATCTTCTTGCTGGAATTGTCGACATGAACCGAAGAACACCAACTTTTTACAAAATCTGTGCGTTCTGTTAAATAGTTGGCTGAGAGTTGTTTCTTCTTATTTCCAGTAGATTCCTATGCAGCCGCACCAGTCCATGCCCACTCCCCACATGGAGGAGGTCACAATGCCGGGTCATACTACCATTACCACGTACCCTTGGTCGGACAACAACAACAACAACCCCATTACCACCCACCACCACAACAAGACAATCATTCTCATCTTTTGTGGATTTTGTTGCCTCTTCTTCTTATTCCACTCTTACTACTTCCTCTCCTTCCCTTACTTCTTCTACCGATCGGATTATCCCTCCTAGCCCTCCTCATGCCGATGATGGTAAGGAAATCAAAAAATTATTTGGTATCAGTGAGAGAAATAAGGACGTCGCTGGATAGTGGTACGGGTTTGCCCCTGCCGTTTCGCTATAGCGGGGTTCGATTCCCCGGCTTTGTCGAGGGGCGGATACTTCTAGGGATACTTGTTCAAAAATATTAATATATTTATCTTTTCAGATGATGGCCGCAGGAGGAATGATGATGATGATGATGATGATGATGATGGGAGGATCACCTATGGCGATGAGTCGAAGTCTGCCCAATTCTAACGAAATGCGAACTCTTGGTGAACTTTTGCTAGGAGATATGTCAACTCTGGTTACCAAGTACGCAAGGTGATTAAAGTTCACCAGAAAATGTATGCAACAATCTTATATGTCCTGAATGACACATTTCCTATTTTGAGCAGGTCCATCGATTTTGACAAATGCCCGGAAAGAATTGCTTGTGAGATCGGAAGTGCAGCTTTCCCTGAGAGTGCCAGCCGGACTCAAACCGCTAAAGCCTTTATGAATTATATCGTCGACAATGCAATTCCAAAGGGTCGGACAAAGAGACTCATTCGTCAGTACAGAGAAGCCCTTTGGGAAGGTTCCAAATCAAGTAATTGTACTGTGTACCACTGTCAACCAGCAATTCGTTTTTATGATGATCCCAGCACAAGTAAATCCAAGAATGGGAACTATGCGACAAACACCACTACTTCCGACGCTACTAATAAAATTTTTGACTATTACAACCAATATCAACAACAATATGGGACGACCAGTAGTAACAGCGCAAATCCCAATCTATACAAATTCAACAGCAACAGCAGCAGCTACAATGATAATTTAGCCGCAGCTAACGCCTACTACAATTATTATGGTCAAAATGTTGAAGACAATGAAGTCCGTGGAACAAATGGGATTTATTCTGCATTTAGTGGAACTCCCGTCGTTCAGGCTTAACTAAATTACATACAACACACTGGAAACTGTTGACATCTGAACCTGGACATTACCTGACAAATATCTGGAAAGACAATTTACTCGGTTCTCGGTGCAGGTATTACTGAGCCGAGAAAACTGACAAATTACACAATGACTGACGAACTGACACCATAAGACAAAAGCTGACTCCAAAAATATGACCCCTGCCCTGACTCGTTTCTGACGAACTGACAAACTGACTGTACGACGATTATAAGTATTTTTATATTTTGTTGTTGTTAATATTTAAGCATAAGAGCATAATAATAAAGAAATAACATGTTATGTTAATTCTGTATGTCATATGTTTGTATTTTTAATTCTCTGGAAGTTGTGTATGGTTGAATAAAAACCAATCAAATACGTTATCCAATGAATAGAAAACTTCTTGTAATATTTCCTAACCTTCAGGTTGTACGGCTGATGCGATGGGGCGTATGGTTCTGAACCACCCTGTAAATCTTATGCAATCTTGTACTGTATCTTTAGAATGTGCGGACTGGACATCTGTAAAACTTAAGCATCAATTAACATGAATTTAATGCCAGGAGAGTATGTGGATTTGGATTCTGATCTGTATCAGTCCTTGATCATTGATAACCGGAGGTCACGGTCACGAGTTTATTTTAGGTTGAGTTGAAGTTATGTATAATGTATGAGCAAAACTAAATGTCATGATATTTAGTTGAAGTTGTATGTAACTGAGGTTCCCCTGGTCAAAATATCTAGAGATTGAAGTCTTTATTGGCAGTCCACATATAAAAATGACAGGGGTTGCTGGTAAATAATATTTCAAATATTTTCTTTTCGAACTTAACAAGTTAAGACATCGAATTACCAGATTAATTTCTCAAATTATCGAATTAATTCAATGATTCCATAATAATAGTCGGACTTACAATCGTAATCTTACAATCGCTTAGAAACATAATTCTTACGAAAGGGGTAAAAGTAACCTTATCTTTATTTCCATTGCAAGTTCAGTGCATGTGTATAAATTGTGTATTATTCATGTGATAAGGTACAGTAGCCAATTTTCTATTGAAATTAGCTTTACAATCTGTTCCGATTCTCAAAGTAGTACACCGTATAAATGACAAATTACAAGACCCGGGTTGTATTCACAACTGTTAGGTCAGAGAGCACTGACTTTCACCACTTTCTCCGTGAGGTGGTGAAAGTCATCGTAAGAAAGCTGGATAAAGACCCGGTTTGTCTTTGAGCCCGGAGTTAAAACTAACAGCCACAATTACTTAAATCTTGACAGTGCAAGTATGCACACAGCGCTTAAGGCGAAGCAAGGTCGCTGTTTGACCTGAACAGCTCAGAGAAAGTGTACTTTAATTTTGGTTGCCTGCCTTAATTCCCAGATGTTGAAGCCATAAAAACCCTTCTCCAGGAAGCCCTTTTTTTGACCAAGGATCCTGAAGTGACCAAAAGACTCTCAAAATGCAAAGACTTAGCTACTGGGATTGAGACAAGGAAAAATGGAATTCTTGGTAAGTTCTGCTTGGATGGCCAAGTGGCTTTCGTGACTGGAGGTGGACAGGGAATTGGACGCGGATTCTGTCATGCTCTTGGGGAAGCCGGATGTAAAGTAGCGGTTGCTGATTTGGAATTGAGCAGATCCGAAACTGTTGTGGCGGAGCTGAAAGCTAAAGGAGTCGAGAGCATCGCCATTAAAGTAGACGTTTCCAACAAGAGCGATGTCCAAGTCGCTGTACAAAAATGTATCACTACATTCGGTGATCTCCATATTGGCGTCAACAATGCAGGGATTGTTTCTGTTTCCAACAGTGAAGATACACCCCAATCAGATTGGGATCGACACATGGGTACCAATTTAGACGGCGTATTTTTCTGTTGCCAGGCTGAAGCTAAACATATGTTATCTAAGGGGTACGGCAAGATCATTAATATGGCGTCCATGTCAGCCAAGATTGTCAACCACCCTCAAAAGCATGTGGCTTATAACACGTCCAAGGCAGGAGTTGTTCATTTGACCAAAACTCTTGGGACCGAATGGGCTTCAAGGGGTGTGAGGGTCAACTCGATTTCTCCGTAAGTGATTTATACCAAGAAAATGTCTCATGCGAAAAAGTACATATGTTCGGAAGTAAGGCACAGTGCTGATCGCGGCTTACAAATATTTAAATTCTTAATTTGTTTGTGTTTTGCATTATTACATTCGTCTTTGTCTGTATAGTGGCTACGTGAATACTGCAATCAATGAAAAGGTTCCGATAGAGCGAAAGAAAAACTGGATCCGAGATACTCCTATTGGGCGTTTGGCTGACGTCGATGATTTGACTGGTGCCATGATATATTTGGCATCCCCTGTCTCCAATTATGTGACTGGGTGTAATTTAATCGTTGATGGAGGTTATACTGTCTGGTGAAAGTTAAATTAGAACTTTTGATCAATTTGGATTGAATAAAATGAGTTTCTCTCCATGTTACTTTTATTTAATAAAATTGCATGCATGCGAGAAAGATTTTGCAAACGTGGAGGAAAAGTGTAACCTCAAGTTTAAGTGGTCCTTTGGGTCAATTACCCAAAGGATTTTGGTTGTAATGATCACAATGATTGTACTTTAAATACCTTCAAAAACGTCACCACGATTAATAGGATTGACGGGACGCATAATTAAATATTAGGCCGAATCAAGTATTCGAAACTTAAACTATAACCCCAAACCGAGCATGAGAAGTCTCGTCTATACGCACTTTGCGTATAAACAAGTCCGATACGGTACGGAACGATGAGGATGATGGTCGATAAATGGTCGGTCTCATTAATGTAGTCAAAAATAGTACATTATGTTCTGTTGCAAATTGTAAAAGCCTTGCCAGGATCATTTTCACCAATTTAGATAATCCATCGGATTCCAATTCACAATCATTCTATTCACAATAGAGCTCCCAAGTGTTTTTCATGTTCCATTCTATGATGGGTCAGTTTCAGTGTGGACATTAAAGCCGAAGCAGTCGATCTTCTCTTCAAATATTGGTTCGATAAAAAATATTATGTCATCTGTTTTTAAAGAGTTTGTGGTGTCTCTTGTCAAAACTGCTGAGCATGTATGTATTTCTTGACGAAGTTCTTGTCAAGGAATGAACCTTTATAAAATTTAGGTTGTGTCGCAACAGGGTACCTAACGAAATTCCGAAAATATTACAAAAATCAATGACATATTTTCGTGATATACACATCTTCTGCGTATCTTGTCAGTAAATATTTTCACCAAGGGAGGTTTTCCATATAACGCTAATACTTAATGAAGCAACATTTATAGACAACCAGAGAACTCTAATCAGACAACGTACTCATTCATTAGAGATTACATAATGAAATTACGAATGTGACAATTATACACGTGTGTTCACATCATTACCAGTATAAAAGGGTTGGATACGTTGACAGATACTAAATTATGTGTATCATATGTGGTCGAATAAAAACTAAAAGCACCACGTATAGACCACGCTTATTATCCAGAATTCAAGTTCACATGCTCTATTAGAAAACTTGTAAATAGCACGAAGACATATCATGATATTTGTCATTCATATCAATAAATCAATCACATAAGATTAACTCAAAACGTTTCTATCCGTTGGCACCTAATAAGAACTAGATATTGAACACTAAAAAAGTTGTTATTAACAGCGGTGCAAAAAAATAGGATTTATTAATTTAAGAGACCAACAAAACATTAAAATAACGTCATATTAATAAAGACTTGATATTTGACGATGATGGCTTGTGTGAAGGTGCAAAAGAAAATGAACAAAATGAAAGAAATTTTAATCCCGTGACATTTTCAAAAAGCCAACCCCAATTGTACCCGATTGAATTATGGATCCAAACAGAAGTCGGCCTCGTACCGATATAAAAGTCGATCTTACTCCAGCTTTCTCGTTTGACCATTATGGGGAAAGCAGTGAAAGTCTTTATCCGTGACATTGGAACCGGAGCTTCTATTCGGCGTGGGTGTGTAAATACCGATTATATAAGTGCACTCAAGGTCAAAAATGGAATTTTAACTCAGCGTTTGCATACAGACGCGTTATCGGTAATAAAACCAGAGACTGAAAGAGAAACTTATATGAATAACTTCTGTCGTTATATCATCGACTCACAGGGGCCATTACAAATATTGGATTATAAGAGAAGTGTAAAGACGATTCCAGACTCGGGAATGAACAATAAATAGGGCTGAGCTAATATTTTAGTTTATATAATGTTACCCCTGACCTTCAGGATGTTATTACTTACATATAGAATTCACAGCAAAGCTATTAATTCAATTTGCTTAACAAACACAGTGAATCTATGCCACTAATGCCACAGTAGCAGTGACAGATGGTTTCAATTTTCATATGTGCTGATAACCACAGGTCATGACCACGGCCGCTGGTCTGGTGTCGACGTTATCTTATGGATGGAGTAAAGTATAAGAGCAAACTACTCAACCGCAATTAGCTCAGTTTCCAATTCTCACTGTCCGCAGATTCTTGACACGAAAACTAATCGTTCAAGTGCCTATCAAGATGAGTGGAGTTACTGGTACGTGATATTTCAAATTGTATCTGCAGTTATTTTATTCAGAAACAAGTTTACCAAAAATGAAATTGGAATACGGTATATTACAATACTAGTGATATTGGATAGGTGGGATCTAAGAGAGTTGGCTCAAGTACCTTAATTACGTCTCGCTCATTCCTTTTGGAACCACATGAAGCTAACGTGCTATTCCGTCAAAACGTAAAACCGTGATAGCAACTAAAGTTGCGACACAAAATTAATTTAGGAATAGGCCAAATTTGGATTTCGTATTTGAACTCGCAATTAGCTGTGCATTGGACCCAAAAATTGGTTCCAATCCAAAATTATGTTTTATTCCTAACTTTATTGCGTTCAGGCAATTACTTACACTTACACTTACAATACAAGGTGGGGCGTATTGATACCTGCAGCCATGTTATGCACGACTTGTGCTGTGGTAGGGAGTGGAAATATCCACTTGTGCGTGTATAGTTATAATATGATTTTAGTGACGCGTAGTATCGACCATATTTCTGAGACCATTGTCAGAATTTTCGGTCCAATATTTCAAACAAATCCCAAAGAGACATAACTGAATAAAACTATTAGTAGTAATGTCGTGGACTCATTAAACTTTTCAATTCTTCATGTATTATTTTAATTTGGATTCTAGATGTCGAAGCCCTGAAAACTCTCCTCCAAGAAGCCCTGACCTTGACCAAGGATCCTGAAGTGACCAAAAAACTCTCAAAATGTAAGGACTTAGCCACCGGACTGGAGACAAAGAAAAAGGGAATTCTCAGTAAATTCTGCTTGGATGGGCAAGTGGCTTTCGTGACTGGAGGTGGACAAGGAATTGGACGCGGATTTTGTCATGCTCTTGGGGAAGCCGGATGTAAAGTAGCGGTTGCTGATTTGGAGCTGAGCAGATGCGACACCGTCGTGGCGGAGCTCAAGGCAAAAGGAATCGAAAGTATTGGCATCAAAGTTGACGTTTCCAACAAGAGCGACGTCCAAGCCGCCGTACAAAAAGTCATCACTCATTTCGGTGATCTCCACATTGGAGTCAACAATGCTGGAATTGTTTTCCACTCTGACAGTGAAGATACCTCCCAAACCGAATGGGATAGAACCATGGGGGTCAATTTGGACGGAGTTTTCTTCTGTTGCCAAGCTGAGGCTAAACATATGTTGTCCAAGGGCTACGGAAAAATCATTAACACCGCTTCCATGTCTGGGACAATCGTCAACCATCCGCAGAAACAAGTTGCTTACAACGTGTCCAAGGCAGGTGTTGTTCACATGACCAAAACACTTGGGACAGAATGGGCCGAGAGGGGTGTTACGGTCAACTGTATTTCTCCGTAAGTCTTAATAATTCGAATATTCTACAATTGCTGCAAAAGCTGTCCATTGTAGCAAAGCACTAAGGTATTCCGGCCGCAATAACTAATTTAACATTCAATTTCTCTATAGCGGATACGTAGATACTCCACTCAATCAAACCGAGTCGTTAATGGCAGTACGAAAAATTTGGATCAGAGATACGCCAATGGGACGTCTGGCTGAAGTCGATGATTTGACTGGTGCCGTTATTTATTTGGCATCCCAAGCCTCAAATTATACTACCGGCTGTGACTTGATTATTGATGGAGGTTTTACCGTCTGGTAAACTACACGGAACACAACGTATAACATCCCCAAACATCAGTTTAAATTTATAATAAAGAAAATGAGTCAAGAAATGTTTGATGCACAAATGGGTCAACTCTTATTTTAAAAAAAACAGTTTTGTCTAAATAGAAGGGAATGTCGAAACTTTGGAAGTTAATTTCACAGTAATTCAGGGTAGGCAAAACTTTTCTATTCACAAAATGTTCATTTAACATTTCTAGTGTGGAAATTAAACATCACATGCGCTATGTTTTACACAGGAGAGAATTTGCGAGAAAAATAAATGCTCTTTATTGTGTAAATTATACCATTGCAATATCTTAACAGTTGAGATTGAACTATGGTCATTGTCAGATCAGAATCATATTAGTCTAGAAACTATCTAGTTGATACTGGCAATTCGGAATTCTATGCGTATTGTTATCACAGACAACTAAAACATCTTAAAACATTATCAATTCACACTGCAATGTACATACAATAGAATCTAATATTTCTAATTATGTGGACCCAGAAACGGAAGACTGATATTTCGGTGAAACATCGTGCTTACTTATATGTATAAGCTCAACTTCTTACAGCAGAAAATAAAGCTATTCGCATTCGTATTCGAAAGCAGTTAAAATTAATTAACGAACTTTTTGTTTTATAGTTAAAGCTATAAGCACCTTTCCATCATATGATATTTCCTGATATTGTAACGTATTGCTACTCTTGACTTTCGTAATATCTCAGTTTTTAAGTACCCCGGTGTAACTAGATCTAACTCACTCTTCAAATATTGAGGAACAATTTTCAACCTTTCAATCCCTACTCTACCTCTGGTATAATGTAACCTGTACTTGACAGATAAGTAAATCCGTACTACGTTTCAGTCACAACTAAAAATTGATTTTGAACACATGACTCAGCTGGTGTTAGGTGTAATGTCTCAATATTTCTTCTAGTAAAGGAGCAAAACTAGTTTCATTTACATCAACAAAACGTTTCTTTTGTCGACTAAAATAATAAATGTCACCAGAGTAAATATCGAACCAGAGGGCGTGTAGATGAGCTTGTCCGGTTTTCAGTATTTCTCTTAAAAAGCCGTAGCTGGCGATGTTTTGTAATTGCTGCAGGCAATTCACCTGAAAATCAATCATATTACATTTGTCGTCGTCGTTTATACTCAAAAATATTTCGAATTATAATTAATATTCAAAATTTAGAAAATCTATGGAATTACCTGACTAAGTTTGTCCTCAATGCTAAATCTATGATCTGGATCTATGTAGGCAACAAATTTTCTCATCGGTGTTTCACCTTCAAAAATGAGTGGTGCATCAAAACTAGTTTCTTCCAGTATATTGAATTTTTTTAGGGACTCCGTCCCATGACTACACAACCATCCCCGTAATGGTGATAAAATCTGGTTCTGCTGTGAGGCAAATTCCTCGTCTTTAAGTTGGTACAGGAGATTCATGGCCTATCAAGTGAAAAAAATAGAAAAATATTAATGCTCAGTCCGGTCAGATTTGGACACCCCAGCCCCTTATAGTGTTCTATAATAGTAATAGATATGGTATTAGAGGCTAAGATTCGAGAAAAAATATCGTAAAATCTTTATGCGTATTAGGATAACAAATATTGTAATTGTATACTGGGGTTATATTGATAAAGAGTACCGTATTTCCTCTAATAGTACGCGGCCTCTAATAGAACGCGGACCTCCAATACAACGCGGGTCTGAGTACTAA
>JAQGCB010000151.1:0-30114 GCA_034698835.1 Protaphorura tricampata
AATAGTTACTCAGCTACTGTCTCTGCCTATATTCCAAAACTATTTATTTATTTATTTAAATTATACTAAATAAATCGAACACCTAAAGAAGCATCCAAATATTTCTGAGAGAGACAATTTATTCTACCCTTGTTGTGTTCCGTAGTCCTTAGGGTTTTCGCATACGCAACGTTTCAAAAAATTAGAATCACTCCCAATCCAAATATAACATCAGCTTCAGCATGCACTGTGTAGAAATAGAAATGTACATTTCCCTTTTTGCTATCATATTCCATAGAATAGTTGTTGGACGTCCTTAACCTCCTGAGATTCAAGGTCTCGGTCGATTGAAATATCAAGGACTTTTCAGCAATAAATCGATCATCTCGAAGATTCTACCAAGCCAACCTTGACTCTTGAAACTAATGAACTAGTTTAGTCAGATTCAGAGCAACAATTTAACTCTTAGCACTAAAATTATAAGGTAGACCTAGCCTAGTGATTGCTACCATAAATCTAGTTATGCAGAGCAGATTAAGGGTGTGTTTTAATATATGTACAATATAAATTATAATCTGTTCAAAATCAACACAATCTAACATGTGTGTTCAGGTTCATGGTTGCATTGCGTGCCCACTTCAATTATCACTGACTTGAAAAAAAATTCAACCTAAATGTTCCCTATTGGGAGATCAATTATTAATACACAAAAGAGGTACAATCCATTGTAGTATAATTATGGATGGATAATGTGTTAGGTGTAACTCATTTTCACTTTTATGGCAAGGATTTAAGATTAAGATAGACACGCCCGCTTGGACCAGTAGCTCATCACGAAGTTTAGGAATGACGGGTTTTTATAATTCATCCTATTATGATATTTAATTTAATACCAAGTTTTTTTCTGGAATCATCATTATCCAGTTTTTTCGGGTGTAGTCTATAAAAGCCGAGATCCAAGTACATATTTGGCGTAGATTTGCTTTGTTTGCCTAAACGACTGGAACTTTGTATTTGCAATTGCAATTTGCATTCCTTCTCAGAATCCAAAATGAATACCGTGAGTCGAGTTTGAGATATTTATGAAGGCAACTTATTTTACTGTCGAATATTTGGTTTCCCATTTTTTAATTCGATCCGAATATTCGATGAAATTGGCCGAAAATCGAATATTCAGAAGAGTTTTCGGAATTCGGCCAATTTCACTGCAATTCAGTATTCAGTCTCCATTAAATATCCCTAGTGTTTTAATATTTGGTTTTAATTAATTATATTTCCACCAGGTCATTCTCTCAGCAGTTATTCTCAGCGTTGTCGCCATGAGCAGTGCGACCGGGACTTACGTTGTTGCTCAACCAGGCTATTACTACAATTACGCACCAGCTCACGCCTCTAGCTCGGTAAATTTTCTTTAATTTTCTCCGCTTTTCCTATAGTAAAATTCAAGAATTGGACCGGAGAATAATATTTTTCAATTATTTTTCTAAAAGCAGGTTGCATTCAATTCAAATGCAGTGAAATACAATTACGGTGTGGCTCAAACCAAACAGGTCGTTCAAGCCGTTGTCCCACAAGTCCACCAACAACAGGTCAAATATGTTGTCCCACAAGTCCACCAACAACAGGTCAAATACGTGGTCCCACAAGTGAGATATGTTCAACCACAAGTCAAATATGTCTACCAACCAAACACCTACACTTATCCAGTTTATGTAAGTTTTGTCTATTTTTTTCATTGAAATCGCAAGGGTGTGCATTTATAGAATAAGGTAACTCAGAGCTTAATTCGTTATTTTTTCTATTTTCAGGCCTACAAACACGCCTACCCACAATATTACGGTAATCACGTTGTATCAACCCTCGGATGAAAATATTTCTTTTATAAAATTGTAATTGGTAGTTCAAAAATAAAAATCCATTCAAACTGTACCCTTATCAAATGTGAATAAAAATAAAGAAATAATAAAAGCAGATGTTAAAATAGAATGTTTCTCTCAGACGTCATGAATGTTTATTCAGGTTTTATGGTTTAAACATTTCGTCGCACTCAAAAACTAGTTCTGTCAATGAAATGAAATGACGTTGTGAATTTACTATTTCAGAGAGAGTTAAAATAACCGGAATCAATAGAAATGAGCATTCCGATTCCGAAGATTCTGGATTTAATAATAAAAGACAGACCTAAAAGTCTTAGTTCAAATAGACCACACAGAAGAGAAGAAAAGTGAAGAGTAATTGAATTAAAATTAAAACATCTTTTACCGGAAATTGTCCAAGAGTTGAATCCGACACGATTAAGACAGATAAAATTGTGAAGTAAAAAACTGAAAATGTAACGTCTGTAGTCTGTATATAAAATTTAGGTGTCAGAAATTACACTTGAACGGTGTGATTGACATCTGGGTTATTCATTTCCATTTCGAGCCGTCAAAAGTGTCCCATGAAAATATGTTCGTTGGGCATAATGACAAGCCAGGATCATTTCTGACTCAATTTGGTAGGTTATCTTGGCAGTCATAGTAGAATCAGCGGTTATTCCAACTTTGTTCACTTCGCATCTTCCTGCAAAACGAAAGAACAGTAAAATTTAAATTAAAATTTGGATTGAATGACTCGAATTATTCATATTGATTTCAAACGCATTACCCCATTGACGGAAAAACTCGAGAAGTATCTCCGCGATTGATTTGGTAGGAAATTTGGTCACGACCTCGGATGGAATACCAGAAACAATGATCCAATAATGCTTGGATGGTTTGGCCGGAGTTGAATTTGCAGTTCCAGCAGACGGACACGGAGGTTGTGGCCCGGAACGTTTGTCCATTATTTTTCCATTCCCTTTCGACTTAGATTTGGATGGAAATTGTCGCGGCTCTGGACCGGTGCTCCAAATATTCTTTAGCGCTGATATCTTTTCTTCCAAACTTACTTCGCGTAATGTTAACGTAGATTGACATGTCTTGTCCACAATTTTCTTTTCCGTTGGTTTCGGTTTCACCTGTTGATCAAACTTTTGATGAGTCTTTCTGTTAACCTCTGTATTTCCATGTCCATGTGTGCCTAATTGTTGAGGGGGATGAATCCCAACATGGTTTCTATTTCTGGGTATTGGTGCGTATGTCCTACGAAAGGGGCTCACGTCACAAGCCATGTCAATGGGTGCCGGTTGAACTCCAGTTCTTTTTGAGAGCTGCAACGTGGGCCCGCTACCGTATCCAATCCCTGGATTCCTTCCTGAACTTTCGTTAGAATGAGAATGTTTTGAGCCAGTTCTATTCGACAAAGTTAGACCTCCAATTCGAGCCAAAAAACCAGCTTGATCCAAATTTATTTCGAATTGAATGTGTTGTTTGGCTTGACGGAAACCCTTCAAAAAATAAATATAATAAGATTGCAATGGTAAGCAATAAAACCACTACACCTTTTTCAGCAAAAACGAGAGTTGGTGTTGGTATAATAATTACATAGTCGATTCCGGGAACTGAATCTTCAACTTTTATTACGGTACAGAAATCTTTGGAGCATCGAGCTTCAATAGCATTTGCTACTGTTGTATGTGGCCCAGCCTGGATAAAAATCAGACGCACTTTTGCACTCATTTTCTGATTCACCAGGGCTACGATTGATTCCAGATTAAATGTCTTTGAGTAGTTGTCTTCACCATCTGTGAAAATAAGAACATGAGCGGCGTCCAATTTGTTCACTGAAAAAATTGAAACAATAAAATTAGTTAGTGAATTCCTTCTGTAGACAAATGCGCCAGTTCAAAAAAAATGCCACGATGACTTTAATTTGGCATATTAACTCCTTTTACACCAGGCCCAGACCGTATAGTATAAAGTATAAACGAGTACTAATTAAATTATACGCGTTCAAAAATCTTACCATCATAAGGAATCTCATTAATAACTTGACCCCATGCATCAAACAGAGCTGTCATGTGTCCACACTTTCTTAGATCTGTACCGAGTCTCCCTACGTCCAAGTATCGTTTCTTCTTAGACACAATAGTCTTAACCTCTTTGTCAAATTTTCGAACCACAAAACGGACGTAGCCAGGAGCTTTGTTTATTAAATCTTGTAGTGAACTGAAGACTTGGTTTATTTTCGGCCCGCCCATGCTTCCGCTCGTGTCAATGGCCACAAATACTGTCACTTTTGGCTGATCTTCGCTTTGATCACCAATTTTCATGACCAACTTCATATTTGGTTCCCTTTCCTTCTTGTTGTTGTAGTAGGCCATGACGGTGTTCAAATTCCGAAACTGTACATAGAAAATAAATAAAAAAAAAAGTAAAGAACCATTCTTAAAGCGTAAAGTCCATTTTCGTGTGTTCAGAAGAAAGGGACATTTTATATATTTTATAGAGAATTTAATTTAGATCTGTAGAAATGTCGTCAAACTTACCAAAATTAGAATTGAAGAATGACTTGAATGACCAGTTAGCTAAAGTACAACGAGTATTTAGTATTTCAATTCAAAGGTCAATCCTCAAAGAATCCCGTTGTTCGTTGGCCGTTGAACTGTCAAAAAAAAATATAAACGAGTCAAAAAATCTTGATATGAATTAGTTTTCAAAAAATTAAACCCCAATTTCTTTGTCCATTGTATTCCATTCCATACTAATCTGTCCATCCAATCACCCATAAACTGCCCATACAAAACAATGAAATAAATTTTTGTCACAGTCCTCACAAGTCACAATGACATACATGTAAAAATCACATACACACTACACACACAATGCAATGAAATGAAACAAAGCGTACCAATAAAAAGTTAAGTAAGTGAAGTGAAACTGTACACTGAAAACAATTGTAAAGAATTAAAAAGCCCAAGGTCAAAGGTTAAGGTTGAGTGTTGAACTTTTATAGTCCAGTCCCTCAATCGCTCTGCTAAGAAACTGTATTGTATAGTAGTAGCACAGTACAGTAGTTTAATTTTAATAAAATACCTGAAACCTGATGAGTCATCAGTGATGACTCATACGCAGTATGCAGTCGTCGTCTCTCGTCCAGTTCCAGTCACTCGCTGCTTGCTTAGTTAGTCGTGAGCTACTCAAAATAAAAAATACAAAATGTGCTGTCAAAGTCAATTTCTCCGTTTGTCCTCATTTGCATAATAAACTACGTAATATTTATACAGTTTAAACCATATATTACCGCTAATTTAAATTCAACTAGTAGGTACGAACTTTTATTTACATATCCAGCCTACCCCAGACCCCAACCCAACTGACGCGTAAAGAATTCAAAAAGTGCTCACAGCAATGGCGTCGCAGCATAGTGGTACGGGGATGCCCCCCAGGTTTCACTGAAATACGGGCTTGGGTTCGATTCCCCGGCCTTGCGTACCGTGAATCCCCGTTTAGAAACCAGTCTCGAATAGTAACCGGGTCAAATTCTACATTCTTCCATGAGAACCTACGTAATACATTGCCCTGGTACTCGAATATAATCCGGGTGTCGAAGCAGCCAGAAAAAATACTAACTCGGGTTTCTATTCGGGGATTTACGGTAGATATGGAGTTTTCTATTCCCAATCCCAGGCCTAGCAGATGGGAATTTTAGAAAGTCTAGGGTTCTTTTCCTAAAAGGTTTTTCCCTCCACAAGGCAAGTTACAATATGGGCCAAATGGGTGTTGTCTATTTACCCCCTCCATGAGAAATATCCTGCTATGATAAAGAGAATGTCCATTAATGCATGTCTGCATGTGTTGCGTATTTTTTTGTGCTCCATTCACTAATCACTACTACGTACTGTAGTCTTGTCAGGGCAACAAATTGTTTGGAATGATCTTCGACTGTTTACTGTTGTCTTTAAGTTCGACATAAAACCTTCATTTTCGTTTTAGTATTTTTAAATTGAATTGAATTGGTTAGTTAATTTTAAGCCCTAAGCTAGCTATATAACATCTCTAGTTACTAAATTCAGTCTATAAACGAACCGAACGTACTTAAATATAAAACATATATTATAACTGCTTCTTCTTGGGCATCAGTTTGGTTAACATGAAATCCGAAATTGACTCGCCTTCTGGAAAGCTACCTTTCGAGGTATTGTCATTTTCAACAAAACCTCCCGTGGCACGAGACGTGAGAAGTGAATGGGGACGTTCATAAATTATGAGGTACGTACCGGCATGTCACTAAAACATTCGTTCCAAACCCACATTACGACTAATTACGACAAATATTAGAGACCAAATCTACTTGGCGGCCATTTTGGATGTGCGTTTGATATCTAATATAGTCGTAAAGTGTGTTTGGAACAAATGTTTGAGTGACAGGCCGGTATGTACCTCATAATTTATGAACGTCCCCATTCACTTCTCACGTCTCATGCCACGGGAGGTTTTGTTGAAAATGACAATATGTCATTTTTTTTCACAATTTTACATTTTATAATTATTAAAAATTGTAAAAATGAACATTTTTCTATTACAGCTATCCGGAAGACCGAAAAACTTACAATATCACTGGTGGTTCCGTCATTCAAATTGCATTCATTTCTCGTGACAATCTTGACCTCCAGGGTACAGGATTTGCATTGGCTTTCAAAGGAATTGGTCCAGACATTATTACTGGACTCCCTAGCGAATACCCAACGTATAAAATTTATGACCAACTTGGAGCATCAACAGGAATGGTAGAATACACTCCAGAATTCAATTCAACCTATGATTTTGCCTCACTTACACTACATCCACCGCCTGGTCTGGAAATTGCACTCACAATTGAAAAATTTTATGGCTATGATTATGTTTATCCACGATGTGCATTTCCATTATACGCTCTTAATGTTCAGGAGTACAACAATGGGAATGGGAACTATCCACTTGCGTTTAGATTTCGGTAAGACTCATTCATATCTATTAAAGGGACAGGTAACATAGATTGGTGAATAATCTTTGGATTGACACAATTATGCTGATGTATCTTTACTTTGAAATACTTGTCCTTGTATTTTGTTCATCAATAATAATTAGTAAATTAGTAATGATGTGGCTAATAATTATATCTTTTGTTCCAGGCAATGTATGACTACTTCATACAATACGACTATTTACTCCCCTGTTCCACTCGTATTGTACCAACACAATCAACATCATCTCATGGGGGGATTTCGTGTGAGCTGGGCTATGGTGTGAATTCTATGAATTTAGTAATTTCACGTGTATGTTTTATGAAGTTTTTGCAAGGACATTTCAATAAACTAAAAATGATTTACACAACAGATAAACTATTACTGCATTTAATACATGCACATTTTTTTTCGCTATTTGATATTTCATTACACTTCACAGATTAAATAATATTTGAGTTAGTAATTTTAATTTATTTAGTTTAATCATTCTTAAATATGCAAAGTTCGCAATCCGAACACTTAATTATAGTTTAACTGTAATCCAGTAAATCTGCTATATTATAGAGTCCATGATTTCCATTAAAATTCTGCCACTAGTTCACGTCTTCCAATCTGTTCAACATTTCCTGTATTCCTGGGACTGTTTCTTTTTGAATTGTTCGATTCATTACTGATACTCAAAGCGTCAGATTTCTAAGGAAAAAAATAGGTAGTCATTCTCATCGAAAATTCGTAACAGTTTTCAAATACTACCATAAATGAATACTTTGTTTTAACCTTGTAGAACTTGAACTTTGATGAATTGGAATCCGTGCGTAACATTGTGGAGAAAGAAATTGAGGTCCAAGCCGGAAAATGACCTCTCATGTGATCCCTTACTTTTTTGTTAAGAACACAATGGAAGATAAACAAAAATATACCCTGTCAAGAAATACATCGAATTTTGTGAAAACTCAAATAGAATTACCTGTTTAATTATTAAAGTTAATTACTCACTTGTGATGCATTCAGTATTGTGAAAATACATGCGGCAATCCCAGACACGGTTGGGTTAGGAATTACCATTAAAAATCCAAACACCCATGTCCCACCCAGTAAAATCGTGACACCGAAAGTACCACGAATCCATGAACTGTGAAATATAAAATCTGGTACAATCATTTAGAAAATTATGAATATCTTGACTTGATTTTATTTGCGTATATTATACATAATAGATTTCTTCCGCCTCAGACCAGTAGTCGCCTTAGGAGATTGCTGCAAATTGTACGCTTTCTTCAGTGTCATCACAAGGATGATCAAATTCACCTGTATAAATCGAATATGAGTACAAAACTGGTAAGGTCATAATGTTATTTGACTTACAGTTGTGATGACCGCGACCGGACCCATGAACCCCCATTTGTAATTGTCTTCCAACCAACAACTACAAAATTAACACAAAATTAATTTCGGCCATTAATGACAACAAATACTTAAGATTTTGAAAAAAAAAATTAAAATAAAGTTTTCACACACAATTCATCACCCCCGTAAGCCTGATCATCATTAATGACACTGATCAAATAAGTCACACCCACAATCAGTAGAGGGATCCCATAGGCTCCACCCCTTTGGTAGTTCATATAGTGTCTTTGAGTATCAAAAACTAAAATGACCATACGATACAACAGTAATCCTTCAAGGGCCATCCATGAAAATACACACAAGAAAATGTAATGGACAAGCATAGCGGTCACTGTGCAAAGTTCCTGAATATAAAAAATAGAACAGGTGCATGAGCTTAGGTTTATCTATGAACAACCATGTTGGCAAAAATTATCGTACGCTCTACGCATACATACATCTGGTAGCCAAATATAATTCCGATCCATGACAGTGATGACTAAAATCATGCCAATGAGTAAGCAAATGCATAGATTCCTAGTGATGGTTGTCCTTGGTCCTTGAATTTCTTTGAATCGGATAAAAATGATGAGACTTGCGAAGAGACAAATTATAGACATTGGTGTCAGAATCAGAGTGAGGACTTCCAACCAAAATTCTTTCCCCTTTAAACAAAATATGAAAATTATACATTTACATATATTCGTATTTTTTAAAATCTGTATGTGCTCCTACCTCATAATTATGGATGTCCATCAAGAGTGCGAAGGCTGTCAAATGATTGCACTCGCATACAGTTCGAGTCCGAGAGCTCTCAACAATTTTGCAACCTTTGGATGACCATGACCTAATTTTTGTTTTCAAAATTGAAAATAATTTTTCAAAATTTTTGTTAGTTTTCTATGACGTACTGATCATCCGTATCCCAAAACTTGCATGCGGCTGAGTCCTGAATTGCTTTCTGTCTTTCACCAGGATGTAATTTCCGTCTGATTGGACGTTCAGCGGTGCCCCAAGCCATGACGTCATGTTCGAAACTGATTTGGACACCTTTCCCTAATAAATTGACATCATTGGTAACTCAAGGTGGTTAAAAAGTAATGTACACTTCATCAACACACAAGTTTTCCCGAAAGTACCTTACCTGTAAAAGTGGTTTTAGTTAAATTGTCCTTATCTCCAAAGGAAAATGACAACATATTTGAATTGATAATTCTAGTGGACGGTTCGCACGAAATTTCATCACTATCTTCATAATCACACTCATCATTTCCACCTGGGTTGAATAAATTAGTTGCATTCGTAATTCCAATCTGAACTCCAACAAATTCAACTTCATCTTCATCATCCGGAAAACCTGAAGTCAAATCCGCCCAATCTTGCGGGAGTTCAATGAAGGATTCTTTGGACGATCCTTCAGTTCTTGGAAATCTTAGCGTACGACCCTTAGTCCTTGATTTTAGAACAACTCCAGTCTCAACGTTGAATTGGAAATTGGATGTATCAGGTTCATAGTGGTAAATCTGTTGATCCTTGACCGACAAACTTTGATCTTCTACAACTTTTGTGGACAATGTGAAGAAACTGTCTTCGATTCCGCACAAGAGTTCAGTTCCTGTCGAACATTTTTCTTTCTGTAGGGTCAAAGGTCAAGATTTTACAAAATAATCAATATTTTGATGAACTAAATTGAATATAGACGTTTACCTCTGACAATTGGTCCCAGACTTCTGGGTAGTTCAAAACGATGCCAACGATTGTGGTCATCTTTGAAGCCAAATCTTCAAACATTGTGATAGACACTTGTTTTGGGTCTAATTTGTCCATGACCTGAACACCTAACGTCATGACAATAGATATTTCATGACCAAAGTAAACTGCATTCGGGTCCGATTTCGAAGCATCCGTACATTTGTCTTCAATTAATTTTAAAAATAATTCTGCTTTGTCGAAACCAAGCTCACATTCCTAAAAATCAGCCAGGACAGATAAAAAATTCAGCGAGAGAATCAGAATAGAAAAATAAGGATATATAATTAGTTCGATTCAAAAAAAAAACTTTACCTTCAAAATTTCATCTTTCAATTTGTCAATCCACGGAGTAGTACAATTTTTATAGTCTGGTTTTCCTATAAATTCTCCATTAAGTCCACATTTCCAAGAACCTGTTCCCCCATACGTCCCATTACAATCCTTTGTCGCGTAATCACCTGCGCATGCACTCCAATGATGACCGTAATATTCCGTAAAATTGCATTTGATTGGACCTTTTCAAAAATAAAATTATAGTTTCATTAATATTGAATGTCTTAAATGCAAAGGACATTTAAAATTTTTGTTCCTACAATCTTTCGGCGGTGTAGTAGTTTTCGTTGAGGACGATAGTGTTGTGGTTTTCATTGAAGAGGGTGGTGCGAGAGTTGAATTTAAAATTGTCGGACTTGTCGATATAGTGGACGTTTCAACAGATGTCGGCGTTTCGACGGTCGATTCTGTTGTTTCGATGGTCGATTCTGTTGTTTCGATGGTCGATTCTGTAGTTTCTGTAGTCGATTCTGTTGTTTCGATAGTCGATTCTGTTGTTACGATGGTCGATTCTGTTGTTTCGTTGGTTGATTCTGTAGTTTCGCTGGTTGATTCGGTTGTTTCGATGGTTGATTCGGTTGTTTCGATGGTCGATTCTGTTGTTTCGATCGTCGATTCTGTAGTATCGACGGTTGATTCTGTAGTTTCGATGGTCGATTTTGTTGTTTCGTTGGTTGATTCTGTAGTATCGATGGTCGATTTTGTTGTTTCGATGGTTGATTCTGTTGTTTCGATGGTCGATTCTGTTGTTTCGACGGTAGATGGTGTAAACGCGGTGCCGGACTTTTCCGTTTTGATAGTAGTTGGTGTAGTTTCGGCGACACAGTCTGCTAATATCACTCCATTCTCACATGGGACCATGGGGCGTTCTGAAGAAATCACTGGATTCAAATCCTTTGTAAAAATTCCATACAGTACAAAATATTCTGGCCCATCGCCCAATCGATCATTCGGACAATTTAGACTTCCATCCCCAGGACATCTTTTACTACAATTTCCACTCTCGACTATTTCAAATCCACCCATGTTGATTCCCGTCGACCTGACACAGAAACATGTATCGATTCCTGCGCCAGCAGCGGTTCCACCTAATTTTTTTGATCTCACCAAAATTCCCACAAAATCTATTCTCGTTCCTAACAATCGTCGACAATAATTTATACAGTTGAGCGGGGAATTCTTGGGGTAATATTCAAAGCCTATGACGCTTGTTCGATTGCTACCAATTTGACCTTTACCTTGACTTCGACCGTGCTCGAATATCCTTTGCGGACATATGACCGAGTCATTCAAGCAAACAACACATTGGGTTTCAAAATTATCATACGTAGTGAAGTCTCCAAGATATACGTCTTTTTCAACAGCGGATCCAATCCAAAGTGTCTTACAGAAATTGTTCGTATTCACAGGGCCAGATGATTGGTTGTTGGGTGGGACTGCGCAATAGACTGAGTAAGGGATGTTTCCTCCACAATGTTCATTCGGAACGATGACTTGACCTTTGTCCACGTCCACGCCTCTCTTCTTTCGGCATTGAATGTCACAGTACTCTTTTGGAACTTTTTGGAGATTTTGATTTATTCCGGTAATGTGAGCACAGATACAAATTTCTCCTTTGATAGCTGCGATTTCAAATCCCTATAAAAATATGGTAACTAAATTTCATACCGTGTTTTTTTCAGAAAATACGTGCAAGACATACCAGGGTGGAATTTCGTAGACAAAATGTGATGCACTCTGAAGGAAGGACGCCGAAAGGATTGAAATAGAAATGAGTCCCTTGAAATTCTTCTGGAACTTCTGAATAGAGCGTGGAATGAAAACACCCAAAATATGGGGGTAAGTACACATATTCAGGAGTTTCAAGAACACCCAAAATTATTGGGACAAACGAAAAAGACGTTAAAAAAACTAGGAAAAGTTGAACTTTTAAAATGTGTGGAAGAGACATGATTTGAGCGAGGTCCTTGCTGTGCAAAGCAAAATACTTGGCGCGTGTATGTCTTTCCACTAAAGCCTGGTTGGATACAACGATTTTTTCTGGAAAGCTAATTGCTTGCAAATTAACATAGCATGTAAAACATGTTCCACATTAAGCAAAAAAAATGATAAGATTTCATTTGCCTCATTCCTTTTACTAATCCATAATCGGTACATGCATGGTTTCGCAAATTGGTCGATGGGCTCGGGGAATTTAGTCAGTAGGTTCCGTTTGGGCGTGGCATTTTTGTGTAATCATTCTAACATTGTAGTCTGAAATCTTTAACATGATCGAGTAAGTGGAATCGTGGAACGTGGATGTTGCGGTGAGTGTGACTGTACGAAAGACCGTGATCCTGATAATGAGCGATGTGCATAAAATATACACGTAATTCACGTACCCCCTTGGCCCGTGCCGTGCGTGACTCACCTGTTCTATAGTCGGTAAAATTAAATAACGATATTTGCTAGATTATTTGACATGAAATGAACGTATGTGAAATGAGCATGACATAACCGTAAGTGTGTGTAGCATTTTGAAACATTATCGAAAGAGTATATTTTTGTGTTTGATAGAAATATCCATTATTACTACATATTCTATTCCTAAGTTACCTTTGTAACGTTGTTATATAGTTCAGAGAATGTAATCGATTTGAGTGATTAACCTGCCATTAGCCCATAATATTAATTAAAATATAACATGTGGTCATGGAACTCAAAGATCTCCGCTAACTTTTTATGGGGATGCGTCGGACGGACTGATTTGACTCAAAGGATATGTTGTGTGTGTCACTATAGTATAAATAATATACCGTGGGTTTAAAATTGTCGTCCGCATTAACCGACTCTCAATGATAATTACACGTTGACCCGTCTGTCATCTGTCATATTGTGCGTGGAATTATTTTTAAATGACGTCAATAAAATATTCGTTTGGTTTCGTTTGATTTGAACACTTGGTGACGTCTTCATGCAATTCATTTTAATATCGTGCTAGCTTGCTGACATTAGTCGTGGGAATAAAATGACGTAGAAAAACACGTCAAGATGGGTTCGATGACGTTAGTCGGGGATACTTATTACTTAAAAACGTAATATTTTTTACGTCAACGATACATTTTGTTTTCCATATGTCATTTACGACTGCAAAGGCATTGTCTGGATTTATTCCGTGTCAATCCTAATAAGCAATGTCATTTTTTTGATTAGTATCCCAATGAAAAATCGCAACTTAAATAAAAACGCAAGTGTTGCTTATGTAAATAATTCTGGATTTTATGTGTTTGTTTGTTTCCACTTTAGTTTTATTAATAATTTGTGTAAGTGTAATTAAGGCGGAACTAACAGATGGTCATTTTCGGAAGGTACACAGTTATGGACACAGTTCAATTTCCGAGGAAATTGAAACGCCCAGTCTAATCAAGTATTTCACGAGAATTAAATGCAATTAAAAACATATGTTCATTCACATTATTAATAAAGTACTTCACTTTCAATTGCGATGGATCCGCAATCCGCACTGAACTCATATAATTCAAAATCTTATAAAAACCTAAATTAGTTAATGTAAAGTCAGTACAAATTCAAGTCTGACGAAAATTAGTTGAACTAGCAATTAGCAAAGTTTTTTTTTTCTCCAAAAATGGCAAAATTATTCCCTGTTCTCCTTAAACTTGTCTTTTTAACGTTGTTGACAGTCACACTCGTCAGTGCACGTCGTTATACAACTGTTCAGTAAGCTCTTTAATCCGTACAATATGTACACATCTACTAGCATATTCATACTTATAAAATATTTATTTTAGGGGAATGCGCTCTACTATCTCCGGATATCCGTGGTACATCAACATAAGCGGTTTAAATTCCACTGAAATTGAACTTTTCAATGGATATGGTTACAGTTGTACTTCTTCAGAATGTAAACTAATCACTGGAACTCCCGACGCCGGGTCTTATCACGGTATGAAGGATGTAAACATTTAAAAAATATTTGACAATGAATTTCAATATTACTAATCTCGTGTATTGTCTATAGGGATTGATAACATTGGACAAGCGAATAGAGTGGTCAATCTACTTGGGCATGAAATTGTGAATGTTGTGATAGGGGACCAGTTTATTATCTACACCATGCAAGCTGAATAAATCATTTTTAATACAGATGTATTGATTTAACTTATTACTGGGATTGTATTGCGTTGTATTTCATTTCTTACGCCCAAATTTGCCGTATGAATTTCAATTATTTTGATATGTAGTTTCTAAATCAATATTCTGAAAATGCTGTGTGTTTCAGCACGGAAATATCAACGAATGGATAAATTGTAGATGGAATATTGATTACAGAAATATAAGTACTACTAGAGCAGAACGCCCATTTAATTGGACTATAATATTAGGTCGTCATTCGAGTACAGTTTCTTGAATTCTATTTCCGGTTATATACATAGAATTCAATTTAAGTAATTAGGCAGTTTGTAAGTAATTACATACATCCCACATCCGAACCAAGAATGAGAAATAGAAACTCGAACAATTTTAGTTAAGGATAACCAAACTCGTATCGAGGAATCAATAGTGCCTGCAATTATAATTAAAGTAATAACATATTGACTAGTACAAACTACAAAGTACAAAAAGTGAAACTGACAAGTGTCGTTTACCAGTTTTCCAGGTACTGTCAAAATGTACAAAGCTAAAATATTTCTCAAGGAACAACTCCTTGACAATCCAAACAATCATCCATTGGAAAGGTTCGCTAAATTCTTGAATAAATCAAGAATAATCTGTACTCTCTCATTCTATCTCCAACTGGATCACAATGATAGAAATATCTCCCAGTTGATTCATATTAAATCAAAGAAAGCTTTAATTATTTGGAGGTCAATATTTATTGTCACTCTGCCCATACGGAAATATTCGACAGGATCCTGTAAATAAAATATCCGAAATGTCGAATCCTGCAGGATTCTGTTGGAATGCGGAACAGGTAAAATCATGCACGCAGTACCCCTGTAGATATTCTGTTGACAATATGCATGCTTCTCTCTGCAGACAATAATATGCTGAAATGCAACCGTCTTTTTGCGTTTAAAATGCTGCAGGATTTTTCCAACAGAATCTCAGCGGGGAAAGCTTTCAATTTCGTTAAGTAAAATAAAAACCTAACCATTGCCGTATTCTCCCGTAACCTCTATTCAATTTCGAATAAATTTGGAAAGTCTAAAATGTGTATAATCGTATTACCGAGTTTCTAAATTAGATCCGGTTTGAACGTATAACGAACACGAGAATTTTGCTAACTATCTGTTTAATATTTTTGGAAAATGACAGCATTGGTCTCGCAAGTCATGTCGCTCAAGTTTAATTGCAATTTTATATATTCCTTGTTCAGACTTGGATATTCTAATACGGATTTGTGTTACAATTTAATAAGGTTTGGGAAGTCAGGTAAATGTTCCATTAATTAGACAGACACACTTATTACTAATGTAGAATCTGCATGGGCGATTGCCTGAGTTGTTTTACTTGAGGTCAAAACACTACACGCGTAACGAATGGGGCCATAGCGAGATAGGTAAATTAGCGCATCACAATTGTCTAAGACTGGAAGATAGAAGGTTCGAGAACCGGTAATGGCATAGGTATAATACATTGTGAAAGTGCAACTTTTTTTTGAACGCGGGATACCCTGTGCATGTTTTTTCCTGCAGAAACTTTTCTCAAGCATTTGTTCTGTTGACACAATGTCCGAAATCCTTACAGGAGGATTCCAACAGAAACCCCTCAGCGGGATCCTGTTGACGGAATTTGGTATGGGTGATGTACACAACTCTTCTCTGGTTGCATCTCTTTCTAAACTTGGATAGTTATCTACAAAAAAATAATTTAGAGGAATTCCTTCTCAACAGTGTCTGGGCTATTTGTTATGTAGTCGTCTCTACTTTTCAAGCGCATTTCTATTTCCGTTCAAAAGAAATAGTACGGACCGCGAATCAAATCTTGAATCTTCATAACATCATCCAAAGTATGTCCAAAAATTAATAGTCGAAATATGTGTTGTCTATTTATCTCCTCCACAGGAAATACTTCTGAGTAATCATCCACTCGATCCATTACGCGAATATAAATTAATTAATTTCTTTAATTTGACAGCTGGTTCTTCTGAAAGGAACACAATCGCTTTCAGGAGAAAATGGAGAATTATAGATTTTGTAGCCGCTGAGTTGATGTGCGATGCAGTCACAGGGATCATTCTGTATTCAACACTATTTTGGACATTTCCACACCACAGACGCCATCTCTACGCCCATTTCCCAAAACAGTGGCAAACACTGAATGTCAAAATTGGAATGACTATTTTCGAAAGTGGTTTTTTATTGGCGGCTTGGATTGGATGTCTGACATGGTTGACTCTCAATTTACTTTATGTTGAGACGATGAGAACAGCGCTCAACCTCATGAAAAGGTATTTTTATTGCGAAATAATGTAGGTATTTTTAACGTAATACACCAAATTGAATTTTTTTTCAGAGGTGATATGATTCCAACATACCGGTCATTTCAGACACTCACCATCCTGAATACATTCCACAATTCTACTTTTGGTATTTTTGGTATACCTGCATTAAAGTTCACGATTAGTGGGGCATGTATATTTTCAATCACATCTGCAATAAAATTGGTGAATGAAGTTGACGTCATTGTGATTGTCGTGCTGTATTTCATTGGATTTGTGAGCTCGACTTCTCTAATGGTCACTATTCCTCGCGTGGGCCATTTGTACAGAATATCTGGAGAGATACTCGCTTCCATGCAAGCGTCCTCTGTTATTGTTAAGAACAAGGAACAACGTTTGTGGAGTATGTGTTGTCGACCAATAGGTGTCAAAGTGATGTCATGTTACACCATTGACACCAAAACTACACTCACATTTCTTGGAATTTTGATAAGTTCTCTTATCAACGTGTTAATTGCCCTTAGAGGGTATTGAGCTGCTAATTGTGAGAGTAAATATTTTAAGATAATTGCAAAAATAAATTAAACTCTTATAAATATTGCGGCTGCATTTTTTCTCGATTAAGAAAAAAAAATTGAATTTGTGACAAAATTAATTTTCGTGTATTCATATTCATCGGTTGTCACAATTATTTAAAAGCACAACAAAGGAGACCCTAGAAAGAGCATGACGAATACGAAATCCAATTTCCCAGTTTGAGTTGAAGTTTACAAATATCAAATATCCCTTAGGTAAAGCATTAAAACATCATTAATAAACATCCATTAGAGTTCAAAGTTCTTTAATTAATACTACTCAAGTGCAACATTTCTTAAAACAATTACAGTATGTAGCAATCATTTATTCAAAAATTGGTATTTATTTCATTACAAGTTACACGCGTGTGAATAATATTTTTGTACAATGCATACTCCAATTTAAATGTGTTAAATTATATACACAGCTATAAAAGTAGTCATACGTTTCTATTCCGGGAGACTGAACCTAACCTACACCATTACACATCTCACCACAAAACACTACTTTGACTATAACCGAGCAATAAAATAAACAGAGTTAAGTCAGCGATAGTGCGATACATAGTAAAGAGTGTGGATTCTTGAATAATAAAAAATGGATAAGCCTGGAATACTACTGGTTGACATCCATGAAGAAATCTTTTCAATTTCTTGTCGAATGGTCGTCGGTCTAACCACACAGTAATAAATTTCCGTGATAAGTGATCAAATGCTCCGAATTGGATTAGGGTGATTGTATGAACTACCATTGAAACAAAGAAAATTAAAATTAAGGTGAGTGCTAACAAGATTTGAGAAGATCTTAGCAAATGTACACTAGAAATGGCAATTAATGCTTGAGAAATAACAATAACAGGAAGGAGGAATGGGATAAAATTTCGAACTGATTTAAAATACTGGACATGTTGATTTAGAATAAACAGTTGTCGATAAGCAGAAGAAAGCTTAACCGATGGTTTTCTATATAGCTGTACATTCTCTGATAATTCTTTTAAGAAAAATGTTGTGCTTTCTACGTAGAAAAGAATTGAATAGAATGGAAACATGAGCCCAACTGCTATTACGTTTGCAAACGAATGTACTGCTATACTAATAAGAATTCGGAACCAAACTACGTCACGCCCAAAGTAAATCTCAAAGAAATGATAGGTATATAGACGCCCAATATTTTCTTCATTGTAGTTGAAATCAATGCAACTAATAGTCAGGAGCATTATTTGTGATAACTTGCAAAACTTTAGAAAAATATCCAATAAAGGTTTTGATCTCCCTCGCAATCGGTCTTGTTCTGAAGGGGTGAATAGAAAGTCTGGATAAAATAAAACACAAAAAATACCATATTCAGAATGTATATACAAAGCACACATTGAAAAGAATGGGAAGAGTAATTAAGGAAAGTCGTGAGTGTGATATAGGAAAATACCGAACTTACGTTGGAGATGAATGTCAGATTCCAAACCCATATTGCACAGAATCATCCCATCACGTCCTGCAGAAAGTAGTTCCCAGTATATCGGTACAATAGTTGGAGCAGTGAAACCGACAGCCATATGCAAGGGTGTCATTTCGTGACGTACCCTATCAAAGCACAAGTCAAATGTAATACAGCAGGTGACGAATATTACGGAAATGATGATTGCCCAGCACACTATTCGATGTATGATCGGACGGATACGGCTTTTCGTCAACGAAAATTTCTGAAGGTTTGGATTCCAATCCCATGGAACAAGACAAAGAAAAGTGAGGATGCGACAAAATAAACTAACTCTTCTCCTAGTCTCCGGAGTTATCATAGTGAAGAAAATAAAGACAGGAGAATATTAGTCTGAAACAAAGACGATGTCCAAAGGCGTAGCATAGCACAAGTCTAAATCCTTTTATACAAACACCATCCATAAAATTTGCTTCCGAATTCGACCCGGAACTCATAAAAAATTCCAAAACATTGGTTGTTTCCGTGTGAACATCCTGTAAAGAATTCAGCGATTTGTTTGTAATGGACGCCCATTCCACTGTGTACCATAAAGTGGGTGTTTCCGGGAAATGGTGATATATAAATTCTATAGGAAGCTAATATGCGGAAACAAATAAATTTTGGGATAAGGAAATATAGGTCTTCCGAAAGCCTAAGAAGTCACATTGAAATTTTTTCTCAGTTTGGGATTATTGGCCATGGAATTTTATTAATCATTCATTGTTTCCCGCCTATACATGGAACATACGAAATACCATAATAGAATGGCTGATATCATTTAGGATTAGGAATGTGCAAAGGCATGCCACATTTGTTCACCGACACAACGTATAGAAGACCATATATAGAAGATCTATATAGATGAGTAATTGGAGTTCTGTATTATTGGAAGCGTGAAAAGGGTTTCAGAAGTTCCGGGTTCTTCGGACCACTCTTGTTCAAAGGATATACACATTAATTACTATTCATGTGACCTGACTGAAAAATTTAAAATAGGCTTTGTTGACAGAATGGGGACTAGTACATCAAATGTCATTCCATATAGACATTCGGTTTACGTAATAATGTCTTGCCGTGCAAGTGAAATTATGACAAAACTGGGAAATGGCCCTATACTATATGCACTTCAGGACTGGCATTTCTTTTTCAATATTTGATAGGCAGTTGCAATCTACAACTTATTTCAAGTATTTCCTGTGAAATGTATTTAAAAACACATGTTGTTTCGCATGGTAAGAAAAGCACTTCTACTTCTACTGATTAATCCAGCGACGAAGTCTTACCTTTCTTCTGAAAATCGCAATAGAAGTATCCAGTTTTTCTTACGGTTACCATTTGAACAATATCGGCAGTTACAATCGTTGATGCCCGCCGGTTCAGTAAGCACTCAAATCAGTATACAATATCGGCACAAGCACATGTCTATTCTATGGGGTATCTATAACCGCAGTTATATTTCCGATGAGATGTGTGTAGCTTCCCAGATAATGCATAATTCCACCTTCAATTTGTAGTATTAAAACCCACGATCATAATACCCTTCAGATAAAAACCATAAACGCCAAGAAATCCTTTTTGCTGACCTACTTGAAAAAGTACTTTTTGGGTCAGCATTTTTGACATTTGATCTATCCTCTGCAAAGTTTCAAATTTTTATCTCCAGAAATGCGGCGTAGAAAAAGATTTTCAGGGCTTATGATTCATTTCGGTCGTTATCAGTCATTCGATCGGAATCAACAAATGGTCTGTCCTTTGCAGAAATTTTGCATGGTAAATTCCATTAACTTGTTAATTGTTCTTAGGGGTTATTGATCACATTCTGACTTTATTGATATTCACGACAACGCTATAGCTTTGTCTGTATTCGTGCAGTCTTGATTCTCATAAGGCTATGTCATGGTATGATTTGTATATTGAATCTTGTCGGAAGAAACAAGGAAATTACATTCGAATCATTGCTTGATTAATGAATCAAATGTGGCTACACTGGAATCTCTGTTTATCAACCTCCTTTATTATCGCACACCTCTCTATACCGACCAGAATGTCAGGAACGCAAGTACTCCCTTTGCATGCACTTCTTTGTTATTCCGCTTTCTGTATATTAAACTTTCTCTTTGTTAGACACATTTTGGTGCATTTTTCGAGTTCGGTATATAGAGAGTCGACTGTATGAGGATTCAAAGAATTTCTGACCACGAGCCCACTGACCGTACCGGTAAACTGAAACCCAATACTTACAAATTTTTAGGGAAGTACATCAGTCATAACTATGAAAACTTTTTGAGTACTGGAACATTGATTCATCCACTCAAATTCACTTTTACACATAGCAGCCCTTTTCAGTGACCATTCAGCGGCAATCCAGATAATCGATGCAATTACTAGAAATACTCCACCAGCAAAGTGGCGGATCATATTCTGTAATAAGAGAACAAATAGAACGAAAAGTAAACCATTCAATCAACAGTCATAAGATAATTAATTTACGATTTATTGGGATTTCTGGTACTACGAATTAGATTCTGTAGCTCCCGCTAGCCCAGTGTTAAAGATTCCAATGCGATGTTACATGGATCTACGCAAATTCATAAAAGTACTAAATATCAAGAACATGTAGTTCAAAATACGTGTCCTACCAATTTTTTTGTAATAGTCGTAGGCAGTACATTAAAGATGTAAACAACGGTCCAAATTAGCGAACATATAAAGGTGATGATAGCAAACACCAATTATAGAAAAATTCGTGACTCGCTTCCGACTGCGATATTTCTTGCCAGAAAACAAACTCTGAAAATTCCACCAACGCTCATACGTACACCAACTAGAACAACAGCTACCAGCAAATCAACTATTGACTTAATATTTACAAATAGATCTGAAGATAACAAATTAAATGGAGTCCTTGAATGTGGGGTCTCAGATCATGACTTAATCTATACAGTTAGAAAATTCAGTACTAACACCAAAACGACTGAAAAAAATGAAAAAAAAGAAATAATTACGAGATCATTTGACAAGATTGACAAAGAAAAATTTGCTGAAAGAATTACTACCGCCCCCTGGTGGATATTTGAAAACAGTCCAAGTGCGAGTGGACAGTTAAATATTTTTAATTATTTCTTGACATATATTATGGACCTGTATGCCCCTAAAAAAATAATTCGTGCTAGAGGTTATAGACCGAAATGGCACACCCCTGAACTATCAAAGCTAATAGTCTCTAGGAATGCTGCTAAACGACGGGCAATGCGACTACAAACAAAAGCTGCCTGGGATGCTTACACAAAACTAAGAAATCAAACGAATACCAAAAGAAGAAAACTGAAGGCACATTCAATAATGGATGCAATTACTGATGCTGATACCCATCTACAACCCAAAGTGGCATGGCAGATGTTTAATGATTCCACGGGCAGAAAGGCAAAGCAACAATCGGTTATAATGTTAAAAGATGAGACAACAGCAACGATGTCAAAGTACGAAATTGCGAAAATCTTCAGTGCTAAATTCACACCAGCCCCAGAGGACTTACGTTTAAACAATCACCAGTCTGACACACCAGAAATGGAACACTCTCAAAGCCCTAAATTTGACAACGTGGTGTTCGAAATCCAAGAAGTGCAGCAGGCACTTGAAACAATAAATAGTAAGAAACCTGCCGGGCCTGATGAAATACCACCAATTTTGTATAAACAGTTTTCCAAGGAACTCGCCCCTTTGCTAACGACAATTTTTAACTCATCAACTGAAACTGGGGACTTCCCATTCGTCATGAAATTAGCTACAGTGACGCCAATTTACAAAGGAAAAGGCGAGAAAAGTGATCCAGATAACTACCGTCCGATCTCTCTTATTTCATCTAACGCGAAGGTGTTCGAGCAGTTAATACACAAGCGACTACGTGATTATCTGGATGAGAATAACAAGATGAATATTACCCAACACGGATTTCGAAGAGACTTCTCGACACAAACGGCCGCCATGAAGTTAACTGACTTTGTCTACGAAAGTGCAAACAACCGGGAGTACACTGGTGCTGCGTTTCTTGACTTTTCAAAAGCATTTGACTTAGTCCCACACGGCTTGCTCCTAGATGAACTGTCATCATTAGGAGTGAGTGGTAACATGCTAAAATGGTTTGAGTCATATTTGGAAGACCGGTTCCTGCGAGTATCACTTGACTCGATTTTCTCAGATTTTACATTAATATTAGCTGGCGTTCCACAAGGAAGTATTCTTGGTCCTCTCCTGTTTTCAATATTCATAAACAAGCTATCACACTACGTGACAGAAGCAAAATGCATTATGTATGCTGATGATGTCGTCCTATACGTTTCAGGCAAAACTAAATCTGAAGTTGAAGTAAAGCTGCAAAATGCAATTAATGAAGTGGCAGACTGGTCCATAAAAAACGGAATGAAATTAAGTCTGGACAAAACAAAATCAATGCTGTTTAGAGACCCCAGAACAATGAAAAGAGAAGAATTGGATCTAAAGGTGCATGAAAGACCCATCGAACACGTTCAGACGTTCAAGTACCTTGGACTGAGATTGGATGAAACGCTTAGTTGGGAAAGCCATCTAAAGCATGTGACTAAGACATTAACTTCTCGAAAAAATATGCTGAACAGACAAAAAAGAAATTTTTCGAGAAGCCAAATTGAAGTATTCTGTGACAGCCTCATATTAGGAGTATTGGATTACTGCTTACCGGTTTGGGGAAATATCAGCCAATCCATAATTGACGGAATTGACAACACTTTACTTAGTGTTCTTGAAAAAGTTGTATACAATAAGAGTATCAAGGACAAATTTGGATATCTTGAGAGATCAAACTGGTTACTAATGACAGAACGGAGGAATGTATATGCCTCAAAATTTATCTTTAAAAACATCCTTAATGAATCGAAAGTAACACCTGCCTTTATAAACGAATACAACATAATAAGGGATGAGAACTCACGACGCAATTTAACACTTACTCCGTACTTCCAAAATACTGCGTTCGGGAAGAAATCTTTCAAATATTACGTAACAAAAGTCTGGAATGACTTGCCCTTCAAGATTCGAAACAGTTCCAGCCTACCTGAATTCGATTTGGGAATTCGACAACATTTTGTTGGATTACGTGCAAATATATATATATATTAATTTAATTCATGACATCTTCTGAAAAAGTTATTGAAGGCCGGACTGATTATTTATTTCTCATTATTTTACTTAGTTAGTCTTTTTGACATTTATAATAGCATTCAGTGTGTCCAGTTATGAAAAGAAGACGTGAAGTAATTTTACGAATGTATGATTATGTCTTATGACTTTTGACACAGAAATAAACCGCATTCTATTCTATTCTATTCTACCAATCCCCTGGAACAATTCGAACTTCATGGTGGCATGCGAGGACTCTACGCAATTGCTTGGTTAATTTGTAAATCCACTCAGCTGGATTGCAGTTTACCATGAATTCACTGCTTAATGATCAATCAGTTCCAAATTTTAAGACAATGATCTTGATCTTACAATTTGTTTATCACTGGAGAATTTTTTAACTTTTAGGGGAAACCTTGTGTAGCCCGACTTGCACGACTGTTCAGTTACGTGAACGTGTAACCTCCAACTAATTTCAAAACGCATTTCGTCTAAATATGGAGGTGGAGGACGTGACTTTCTGGTCGTGTCACTGGACTCTAATGCGCCGGTGTTACAAAAATTGGCATGGTTCAGTAAAATTCTGTACTTATTTTTCGCGTGTTGGTTTGCCAGGGAAACCTGAAATAGAACTCTGGGCTGGAATTGGCGGTTGTTGAAATAGTAAGTAATAGTGAAGCCTTGTCGAATCTTCTGGTAAATATTTATTTTGAAATACATTTTGAAATATGATTAAAAATTCTTTTTTTCTAAACCGTGTTGTGTTGCTGACCCACCAAGCCACCCGTGCGAAAGAAAAAAAAACAGAAGAAAACCCAAGAAAAACCCACAAAAAAAACCAAAACGTTATGTGCACGCAACAACACAAATATGATTGTATTTCCTGTGAGTGTGAAATGATACTATCACTATCCCTTCAATAATGCGTACATATAATTGAGACAACAACCTTTGACCGTACACAGTTGGATGTAATTTAATTTCTCTTCTGTCAGCTTTCTATTTTTGTGTTAGATTAGAAGCCGGTTGGCTATGAATTCCTGCAAGTTCTCTACCTGTTGGCATACGGATTTTCCAGCGGAAATAAATACAACAAACTTGGTTTTAAGGTCCAATGGAATAAATTATATTTAGAAGTTTTTCAATCAAAGATACACTGCTAAGAGGCGAATCAAATATTCGTCCTTTTATATCAGTTGGTATTGATGGTAGTGTATAGCATTTTTGATATTTTATTATGTTTTTATATTTATTTGAGATATCGACTAAGTAGAGAGCTACTAGCCGAGTAGGTGTAATAGAAGTAAGAAACAATACAACATCACTCAAAATTTGGCCAATATAATATAATCAATTTTTATTTGAACTCAACTCAGATCATTCACAGTTTAGTTGTTAGTTTCGTGGTTTAGTAGGAAGGTACATAGAAATGAACAATGAATTAAGAATGGGTGTTTTATAGAAGGTTTAGGACTTTATTTATTATTTTTATTACGTATTGTCCCAATGACTTCCAAACGAAGAAAGCCACGATCAGATATACAACGCCATCGATGATACCGAATATCTGTTGTAAAAATATGGAAAATATTAAATAGTGTTCCTAAGGATCAATTTGAAATGACCTCTAAATAATTTCCAACTACTTAATTACAATAATCATTTTCTGCACGTTTGGCTTCGCAATCCGATATGAATCACGATTGAAATTAGATTGAAGAGTTTAGGAGCCATACCACGAACAATATTTATAAAGTTCAAACTATTATCCTAAGAACGCATGAATTTTCTTAGGTGTTGCATATTTTTTGTCTAATAGAGTTATGTTTCATTCATAATCGGTAATTTTTACGAATCTGATCTGGGGAAGGAGAACTACTTTTATAATTCAAGAAGTGAAAGAGTATTTCTAGGTGTCAATTTGTTTACACGTTTTAACGAAGACCACGTGGTCTATCGCATTTTGCAAAGGCAATAACCCAGCATAGCATTAGCATGTGTTGTCGTTAATGTACTAACTGCCCGTGTAAAAAAATTAATTAACGGTTAATTAGCGGTGAACGATTGCCAGAGTTATAATTAATTAACGGTTAATTAACGTTGTGTGATTGTAGAACTATTCTTGAGCATTAACTCAACTCTGAGGTCAAATATATAGGAATGCAAATTCACATTGAACAAACAGTCCAATTCTCACACGATTTGATGGTACTTTTTAATATCCAGAGTTATAATTGAATTTGAAGCACAATATGTTTGGGATATTTACCTGCTGTGGAAAAACTGGGAAACCTGTAGTTAAAGCCATCGCATTCATTGATTTGGTGAGTCCAAAGAGTAATTCTCAAAAATTAATTTTGAACTAACTTTAATGTACGTATTATTCCTGAAACTCAACATTTATTTTTAGATTGTCGCAATCGCGATAGTTTTAATTGGACTCCTGGTATTCGCATTTTTCTCCGAAGACTCCACAGACGATAAAAAAGTGAATAGTAAGCTTTCAACAATTCAATTACAAAATTTAAGTGTTCATTTTCGCGAAAATAATTGACTACGTAAATTTATTTCAGAAACTCCAGGGATTGTTGTCATCATTCTGTTCTTCATTTTCTTTTTTCTGGAAGCGTGTTTGTTCTCTCTTCTACGAAGTGCCGGAAGTGAAGTACGAATTTTTTGGTTTTTGACATTTCCGTTGGAGCGAAGTTTGAAAAAATTACCTTGAAATATTGCACTTTTATTTTTTTTGTAGCGGGACCCAGCACAGTGTCACAATTGGTTCATGATACGTTTGATTTTACTTGTCATCCTTGTTTTTGGAGTGATTTTCGCATTGATGTCTTCAGTAAATGTAAACGAGATTTACCTGGCCGGATTTCTTTGTCTCCTCATCGTTCTCTACCGAGTGTACACGTTAATGACAGTGAGAGCGTTTTACTTGGAAATTGTTGCGAGCAAACAATTAGAGCTTGGACAAGGGTTCCAGAGAGTACTTTGAAAAATTACACGACTACCTACCTACCGTTTTATTTTATTCTAAAATAACTAACCAAAATTATGTTGTTACTGTTTACACTTTAAAAATTCAGGGTGAACAAATTTTGAGATTTTATTGATCAAATTTTAGATTAAAAATGTAGTGGGAAAAATATGCCGAAATATTATCAATTTTTTCGTCATGTTAATGTATCCATTAAAGATAGACAGAATTCTCTGATTTAAAAAGAAATTTTTTACTGTGCTGGTGTCGGAGGTGGTTTTTTGAAGAATTCCTTGAAAATGATGAGTCCAGCATTTGTAATTGCCCACAGTTCTGGTTGATTCTTCTGAAATTTTTTGTAATATTCATTCACGTTTGGATGAACTTCCAAGTCAAACTCCATAGCGTCCAAACAACAAGTTGCTATTATAAGGGAGAGGTCAGCGATGGTCACGTTATCTAGAATTCAATATAAAGAAGTCAAAGGAAAAGAAATTATGAACTAACCCTGTATTAAACTGCACGCATTACCTCCAGCTGCATAGAGGGTCCCATTTTCCTTTAAAATTGTGTCAAAAGCCAAAACTGCTCGTTTGAGTCTTTGTGTATTCCAATCCGTTTTTGGACTTCCAAGGAACACGGGAAAGAACTACGTACACAATTCCAACATGAAAATAAATTATACTGTATTTGTTCCAAAATTATCATTAATTTCAAAACTACGTACCCACGTAGTCCACAGTCCACACATAGACATAATTTTTCGTGACACGGTTATATGACATCATTCGGCAGAAATTGACAATTCAAAGTCAAATGATTTCAAGGTCAATTCGGCATGTCCAGACAGATTTCAAGTGGACGTAATAAAAAAAACTGGCCTGGTATGCGTATGGTATGGTAAGTAATTTAGTTCAATTACAAATATTGTGAAGTGTTAATTTATTACGAGTCCTTGAAACTATAATTAATCATAATCAATCAATATCAAATACACACAAAAAAATTAATACGCGAGCGAGAACAAAAAATGTATACAGAAGTAGAACATATTTTTGTGTAAGGTTTTATTTTTTTATTTTTGTCATAAAATGCATACATTAAAGATAGAAAGAATTCACTGATTTATGAAGCAATTATTTTACTTTAGGTGGATGGACTGGCGGTGGATTTTTGACGAATTCCTTGAAAATGACGAGTCCAGCAGCTGCAATTTTCCACAATTCTGGTTGATTCTTTTGAAATTTTTTGTAATATTCATTCACGTTTGGATGACCTTTCAAGTCGTATTCAATAGCTTCCAGACAACAAGTTGCAATTATAAGGGAGAGGTCAGCGATTGTCACGTTATCTGCAATTTATTAAAAAAACAAGTTAAAAAAACAAATATGAACCACCTTGTATTAAACTGTATAATTACCTCCAGCGGCATAGAGAGTCCCATTTTCCTTCAAAATTGTATCAAACGCCAAAACAGCTCGTTTGAGCCTTTGTGTATTCCAATCCGTCTTTGGACTTCCCATGAAGACTGGGAATACCTACATAATAATTCCAACAAGTTGTAAATACAAAAATCTTATTTGTTCCAAAATTAACGTTCATATTTTAAAACTAAGTAAGCGTAACGTACCCAGTAATCCAGATTGGCTTTGTAGAGTGTAGTATTGTAAAATGCCAAAAGTTGATTCACAACTGCTCGTTTCTTCAAATCCGTTGGATACAGCAAGTCGTCTTTTTTGTATTGGTCAGCCAAGTATTGCAATATTGCTGCACTGCACATGCACGGAGTTAGAAAAATTAGGAATTTCTTCCCAACTATTTTTTTATGCAATGACTTACCTTTCACTAATGCAAAACCCATTGTCTTCCAAACAAGGGACTTCACCGTTCGGATTTTTCTGTGGACGGAAAATATTTAATTAATATTAGTTACAATTTACAATACAAATGAATTTGATTTGAACTTTAAAAAATTTAATTTAATTTTTTAATTTTTAAAAATTACTGACCTTTCGAAACTCCGGTTTCAAATGTTCTTCCTTCTCCAAATCAATGCTAATAACCTCTGGTTTTAAATTGAGGTATTTCAAAGCCATGCTGACAGCAATACTGGGTGGACTCCCATGCGTTTCGTAGAATTTGAGACCCATATTTAGTTCGTTCTTTTTTTGAAGAAATCTAAAGTTACGACCTAGTTTGCTGACACCTGAATCAGAACTGAAAGATGAATTAATTCTGACGAGACTTTCAAGTACAGAATTGGTGTTCCAGTCGCATAGTCGTATTGCGTAACCAAATCGTACCGTACATGTATGCTTAATTGCTTATTTATGTTTCAAGTGTTGACATTGACAGTAATCATTGTGGCATGACTTTGAGAATGAGATGAGTCGACAGGAATTGACAATTGGACAATTCATGGTCTGATGATTTCAAGGTCAATTCATCAGGTCCAGACAATTCAAGTGGGTACAATAAAAAAATCTCACATGATTATTGAAAAGTATTGAAGTGCCAAAAATTACAAATAATTCTAAAGTGTTACATGACTAGACTTTGCGTGTCCTTGAAACTATGTAAGTGTAAGTATTTTTGGCTAATTAATTTTAATTACACAACACAAAATGAAAGCTTACTGTTAACTTTTGAATGGCGACAAACTGTATAATGGAAAATGCGATTGCGATTGCAATTCACCTTCAGACTCAAGAATAAAAATTGCATGGGTTACGACGTACGATACTTGCGAATCACCCTGTATGTTGACTGAACCACACATTTCAGTTTGGGGCTATGAGACTCTACAGTGCGTAGAGGAGAAGCGGGACCCGGTCAGAATTTTTAACTTTCATTTGCATACCCACAAATATTTTCAATATTTTGATTTCAAATTAAACAAAATAAAATACTGTTGTGCATTTTGAAACAAAATATTTGAGAAATGTCACGAAATAAATGTTTCGTGTGCACTGGTGAAATCCAAAATGGAATTTCTGAGAGTGATAGTAGTTCTTCAGAGGAAAATTCATTCCTGTTGTGCCAAATCCTTGAATTGCCTGATTTAGGAGGAAACGTGACTAAAAAATTGGGAGGAGGAAGAGGAATCAGTTACTGTCGTCTGTGTTTGAATAAGATTTTGAATATTCGAGACATGTTGGAAGAATTGGA
>JAQGCB010000152.1:0-30030 GCA_034698835.1 Protaphorura tricampata
GTTATATTCAAAACTCCCTCTGGTAGGCAAAAAGGAATATCAGATATCAGTCTCCCCTCAGTTAAACATTCAAGGTGAGGCAAAAAATCGAGACCAGCTTTGTGTGACCAAAGTGACCATAGCGTTGAAACCCGTCATACAATATTCTGGAGGTATGGCTCATTGGAAAGCCCTTCGCATCTTGAATGAAATACATATCACTTGGAAATCCAAAATTTTGAATACGGGTCACAAGGTCACACTGAATACTTCTTCACGATTAACACTATTGATAGCCGTAATTGATTCAATCGGAATTTAGATGGATTGTAATTTTCACAAGGATCACCTATATTGTGTAAATGAAGATTTGATTAATACGTATAACTAGAATGCTTACCGGACAGTCAGTTTTGGCAAATTGCGCTCAATGCACTTATAATTCGGAAAGTCACTATATATTATTCTTCTCAATCACACTTTATTGAGAAATAACAGAAATGAGAAAAACCACCCCTCTTGGAAGGAAAAATTCGGAATGCTTCCAAACTTTCATAACTCATAATTATCAACATGCTTTCATATTGTTGTATTTTTTTTATTAATTTTTGACACACAACGGGGAAGTCCTTCGAAATCTATACTATAATTAAATGAAGCTTTTCCACACCTTGCCCAACACATTCCACAAAAAAATGCAAGTCTGTTCACCAGTCACCACGTGGACCACCTCCATCGTGTAACTTAAGATTGATTAGTGGAATTAAAATGCACGCTGTATGTAATTATCATAAATAAAAACAATGCACAGACTACTTGCTCAATAAAGCAATAACGTTATCACATTATTTAGTAGTGCCAAAAAGTCATGTCTATAATTACAGTTGAATTATTTTGAATCAATTTGACACAATTTTGAAAAAGATAACTTTTCATTCATTGTCAAAGTCGAGGGATTGAGGGATAAAGGAAATAAAAATTTGAAAAACCTCTAACCTTTTCAAATTTATGTTAAACCCTGTAATTTCCGACATGTTTTCACACTACTCAATTCAGGTCTCATATTTTCTAAATACTTCACACCAAATTGAAAATAATTTCGTTGCTGTATTATTAAACAATAAAAAAAATGCAAGTCTTTTCAACAATCACCACGTGGACCACCTGCATCGTTGTAGCTTTAGATTGATTAGTGTAATTAAAATGCATACTGGGTAGTTATCCAATAAAATAGAGACGATGCGATGCCTAGCACAATTTTGATTCAAGAAATACTTGATTTTTTCAATTATTAGATTCCGAAAATATAAAACCAGACGAATCCCTCAAATATGACCTCAGAATATTTTAATCCTCGGGTGATCATGAAATTCATTTATTCAATTTTGACATTTTTACTCGCCGCAATAGTAAGTTGCCTTTTTTAGTATGATTCATAATTTTTCTAATATTTGTTTGTAATGATTTTATTTTTATTTCACGTAAACAAGGTGCCATTAATCTTGGCTGAAGAAATTAGCGTGGAAAAATTGTGCAAGAAAGGTCAGGCAGAAGGTGCAAAAAGAGCGGCAGCGCTTATTATTCCTTGTGGAAAGTCTATCACGTATAAAAATATGAAGGAAAAAAATGCAAAACAAAATGTAAGTATAAAAATTTATATTACATATAAAGAATTCATTTAAAAAAATTAGTAGCATAAAATAGTACTCTTAACAGTGGACTCTCTATATATCGAACTCGAAAAATGCACCAAAATGTGTCCAATAAAGAGAAAGTTTAATGTTCAGGAAGTGGAATAGCTAAGAAGTGTATGCAAAGGGAGTTCCTGCGTTCCTGACATTCTGGTCGGTATAGAGAGTTGTACGATATAGGGGAGGTTGATATATAGAGAATCCACTGTATGGAGAAATAATAAAACACTATTTAAAATACACGTCTTTGTTTCCTATTTCTAATAGTTCCACAACAGATTCACAACATTTTCACTTGTGTGACATGTGGAGCTGGGTTTATGAGTATCAATCAATTGAGAATTCATGACCGAATGCACTTGAAAGCCGCCAACGGACGCAACTCAACGTTGAAAAAAAATGGTCAAAGTGGATGGAAACCTAACCCTAACGCATCTGCTAAGAAGGTCAAACCCTCTATGAGACCAAAGAAATGTGAAGAGTGTGGAAAAATCCTTGCAACAAAGCATACGTGGACGCAACATGTCATGTTGTTCCATCGGGGTCAATACAAATTCAATTGTACGCTGTGTAATTATGGTACTCAAAGATCCTCTCGCTTTCGAGAACACATTTTAAGAGTGCACCAAGTAACCAATTAGATTAATATGTGCTCTAAATGTGATAGACTTTTCGAATCATTACGAGCTCGTACTCTCCACATGTTAAAATGTTCTGTGCTAAAACAATACAAAAACGCGTCATGTTAATAAACCAATTCAATATTTTTTTTGACAGAAGAGTCACTTCGTTCAAGTCAATTTAATGAAAGAAGTTATGAATATTTTTTGCATTTGTTTGATGTTTATCACGATTTATATTGGGTTTTTTTTCGGTTGTCTGGAAAAATTTAAAAAATTGATATTCATAAAAGAAATCGGACAATTTTCTCTAATAAATGGATTTTGAGCAAACCATTTGTCTGTTTGTGGGCTAATGAAATTTAACAGTAAGGATTAAATTTCATATCCAATAATATCAAAATGAATCAATCAATGGCAGGAGTTCCCACTCAAAGTTTTGAGTCTATTATTCAGAACTATTCTATTGTCAAGTTCATGGTCAACTCAAATTAAATCAATTTTTGACACATAAAGTGTTTTGAATGAAACTACAATAATGTTCACAGTCACTCGCGCAATAGTTTTACACACAAAAAAGTGTGAAACGCTTACTGTTGAAAGTTGAAGCCTCATATGTGAGATAGACAGGCAGAACGCATTAATTGACCGGATATAAAAGACCAGACTCCCGACAGATTCATTCAACGAATGCTGTCCTTGGACGGATTCTTTTGTTTTAATGTCTAATCATCTCATCAACATAATAATCACAATAAAACTTCCGGTGATTATCACCAATGTACAGTGCGTGAGTGTAACAAGAAATTTTTATTTGCATTTTGGAAATTAAACCTCATAGTTCGAAATAGTTAAAGTGAAAATTTTCATTGGATTTCAATTTTATCCAGATAAATATAATAGTTTCAAAATGGGGAAATTTGTAATGGTACTCGTGACCATGGTACTCGTACTGGTCATTTCTGCCACTGCTGTTAATGGGGTAAATTTTAAAGTATTCACAAGATGGGACATGACCATGACCTTTGACCCACAATGTGTATGATTCCGGAATTGTACTCATTTTATTTATTAATTTATTTTTAGGGTAAACTCAGTTGTGCTAATGGGCTGGAAGGTCCAAATCCAGATACAATGAATGCGATTGTGACAAAATGTAAGGATCCAAATATTTGGGGCACAGACGCAGGAAAGAAAAATCCAGATGTCAGTACAAATAATAATTAATAAAAAATTATGATTATTTTTGGTGAGACTTAAAAGCCCTGTTCACTTTTGTTTATTTCAGTGTGATCAATTGTGCGTTGCTGAAGTACTGGGATACGTAAGTTACTTAAATATGTACAATTAACTAATTGATTGTTAATTATACGAAATGTTGATGAACATAAATTAATATTTAATAATTAGCTCAGCCCAGACGGAAAAGTAAGTCTAGATATGTATTTCAAGTGGATTGAAGCTGACTTCTCGCCAAAGAATCAAGAATTTGCTAAAAATCACATTAAAGATTGTTACGAGAAATATGGTAAGCACGCAGGCTTTGGGTATCCATATTTAATAATGCGAACTCCATGTGTAAAACATGGAAAACTTAAAAACGTAAACTTCAAATTTTAGGTTCTAAAATTGACTACAATGATCAAACTTGTACTGAAATGAAAAAGTTTGATACTTGTGGATGGTCAATGGTACCGAGTTTGGTAAGACACTTCAATTAACGCTTAAAATTCAAACCACATTAACATGTGTGCAGATGATACGTTGTTTTTCTTTCATTTGTACAGAAATGCTAGAAGTTCGAAGAAAAAAAAACCTCAACTCTCTACTACCTGACTTCCCACTTTAATAAATTAAATGCAGTACTTTTGTGAATTAGACTGTAAGGTCATCTATGACCAATGCATGGGTATACCACGAGTTTACGTACAATTACAAGCCTGTCATGTATGGCGGACTTTAAAAATTGAAATGTGCGCATGAAAATATATTAAGTACTTTAAAATATTTCATTCTTACAATTAGATTACGGAATATCAAAATTAAATTCATAGCAGGCTATTCAAAAGTATCTCATTTTATAATTATCAACATGTTCTCTGCATAATAAATCAAGATCTTTCAAATCTCAATACTATTAACTTCGATATCCGGTAGGTAGTTCAGCAATTTCTCAAAATTATTGAACTATTTTATTTGGATGAATATTGTTGTAAGTCAACAAGCGGATTAAGTGTAATTACCTAGTCAAATTACTAAAAAAAATCAAATAACATATTTGGAGTGTAGTAATTGTATACCGCATTTTAATTACTGGCTATTACATTACATGAAGGCTCAACGTGTTGGATGAGGATTCTAATCACTCACAATTAAGTTCAATTCCACGGACAAATTTATTAGCTATTCGGTTTGGAGAGTTTGGACACGCTAAGCGGTTTGATAAATGAAACTAGCGTTATCCATGCTTATTAATTTTAAGTTAATTGTCACAGTTCACAATTGATGATTGATGATTAAATTAAATGCGTAATTGAGTTACGGGACCAACTCTCAATGGAAGTATGAGAAGTTTTTTGATGATCCTTTGTGTGATCAAAATACGTACTGCACAGAGCCGTAACTAGCTTCGGACCGGCCTGGCATAAACTAGATTTGGACCGGCCTCTCATATTATGAGGGCAGACAAAATCAAAAAGGATAACTGAGTTTAGAACAGACAAACTTTCATAACTTGCATTTTCAAAAAATAAATAGGCCAATTAGCTTATATCACATGCTTAGCTTATATCACACGTCCCCTTTAGAACCCGGAGGGCCGAAATTTTTTGGAATTCCTGGAGAAGTTGACGCTCGACTATAAAATTGGCCCGAAGGGCCGAAATTTTTCAGTTTTTAGAGAATTTGACGTTATCGACAATAGGCCCGAAAGGCCGTGACCGTCTTGGTATCCCTAGAGCAGTTGGAGTTACAGACTGTCAAATTGGCCCGAAGGGCCGAGATTTTTATGGTAATCCTAGAGAATTTGACATTACAGACTGTCAGATCGGCCCGAAGGGCCGAAAATTTTTTGGCATTCGTAGAGAAGTTGGCATTAGACTGCCCAAACGGCCCGAAGGGCCGAGATTTTTTAACATATTATACACACCATATGTATAGTTTTCCTAATCACATCAGTGTTATCTATTGCCTACACGAATCCGGACCGGCCTTCGGCCGGACCGGCCTGGCACCCAGGTGACACCTCCCACCATGCCGACCATGCTAGTTACGGCTCTGTTTACCACCAGGATTCGTACATCCGAAACCTCTGGATTTGACCAATGTTAATAAATTCCTCAATAATGGAAAAAAGGACCGTGTACATATGACCAAGCGTCAAGCATTAGCACAACCTGAATAGCACTTACAACACATTTATACCAGAAGTGTTTACACAGATGGAGTTGTACAATTTTAAAATACTTTATTTGTACAATTATTGATTGAATTCTTGAATATTTATTTTAATTTTTTTTACATTTTTAATGTTTTTTGAATAAAATGGACACATTTTAATAGCAAAGCTTTCTAAAACGATTCTAAAAAAAATATGCATTGCTCGGACCTCGGACGGCTCGTTACCTGAGATATAAATGCTATTTCTGAAGTTAAAATCTAACACAGCAAAAAATAAAGTGGACTCATGCTGAATGATAGAATTTTATTATCACGAATCCCCATGAGGTTTTGTCTTAATGAGACTCCATTTACATACATATACTGTAACACACACGAATCCACGAATCCATCCGCGACCTACATTCCAATCCAAGTCAACGAAAGAATGTAGACATCATCCGATCACTGGCGACTGGATTATTCATTATTCTTATTATCTATCTTTACTACATATTTCCTTCATATGTATGACTTACCTTTAAGTTACTTACCTGAGTTCATTCATTCTATCGAAAGGTCAATGCTAGATATTATTTGTTAGGATTTCACAGGTTGGAGATCCAGGACAGGAGGAGAGAAGCGGCAGTTCATTTCCAGCTTTCCTCAAATACGGAATTGACTCCGTGTGTGTGTGGATAATTAATATTATTACTATTACGTTCATCTAAGCTCTGAGGTAGCTTAGAATATTACAAACTTTGTTCACTAGAATTAGGAAGACCAATAAACAATATATTTTATATATTGTTTCGTACACAATATTCTGGTGTTTGGTGTTAATCATTTGGTACAGACTTTATAGGGAATTTACTCCACGGTTTAATTGTTCGGATTTCGGAGTTCGATTAAGTGTTAGTATCTCTCCAAGGGGAATTTGAGACTCAGATACACCTCTCTACCCTTGCAGTGGCGACCGATGAAAAAATTGGAAGTGAAGATCAGTGGAGTGCAAATTAAAATCAATCGGACAACAGTAAATGAAATTGTGACAAAAATTGTGTGTGACTATTTTTACAAATTTTTCCGAGAACTCCCATTGAGTGAGATTGGGTTTCCAGTCAGGGGCTGTCTGAAGAAAGAAAATTTGGACTTCAAAAATACAACGACTCAAACGAAGGTTCAAGTAAGTTTGTTTGGTCCCATTAAATTAATAATACATACAATACACAATTAATTACAGTACCATAGGGGTATTGCGAGACGTTCAACACCGGGTATTCCTGTACATCTCATTTTTTTTTATGTCCAAATTAAAGTGGGGTGTTTAGAGATTAAAACTTAAGACTTATTAAAAAGTCAGTTTCAACTTTTTCATTGCAACTTCAATTAAAAATAAAATTCGTGAGTTATTCAAATCATACTTAAAGGTCATTAAATTAAAATTCTGAAAATACGTTTCATTGCCTACACACACACACACGTAAAATACATTAAATACGCGTTCTAGTTAAGACCTGAGAGTTTTAACAGAACAACTACATACAAAAATTGTTACACAAATTAAGATTTGAGGAGTCTTTAACAGTGTATCAAATTAATTAAAGACCTAGAGTTCTTTTACATTACAGTACATACATCATTAAGATCCAGTACGGTCTTAGTGGTAAATTCCATAGTTAGGATCTGTAGAATCTTAACGTGACAAATGATACACAGTGGACTTTGGTCCAGACCGGGGCGAGTCTAGACTTTCCACATATAAGTTCATAAAATAACACAGTGTACATTCTGGATAATACACACGGGAGTGAGTTAGGATCAGAGAGTCTTAACAAAATCAACTCCTAAAATCCGTAGCGTCTCATAGTATTAATTAGATTCAGTCGGGACCAGTAGAGTCTAGACTGTAATCATTCAAGTCAAATACATTCATTTAAGACTTGTAGAGTCTGAATATTTTCAGTACATGCAGTTAAGGCCAGACGTGCCTTATTTGTAAAAATACACATTCCATACTGTTAAAGTGGCTTAACTTATGCAGTACAAATATAAGGAACAGTCATTTTGACCTATGAATTAGACTTGTAGTGTCTTATCGGTCAAAGTCAAGTTAAGTCGTGCACAAGCTTGACAAGGAAAACAAGATCAAGGCTTCGATAGCCTCAAAATACCAAATAATTGAATAAAACCCAGTGAATAATTCCATCAACTGCACTGTTCGTGTAGTGTATATGAGGACATTTCCATGAGCAGGAAATTGACCTCTGAAGAAAAAAGACTCCAACTTGATAAGAATACCACATTCTTTAGAGACTTGACATCCATTCAGCAAAGGTCAGGACGTACTCGACAAGCTACAATTAAAATGTCAGACCTAGGACAAGAAATCCCAGAAATTCCACCGGTTCGCATATTGAGAACCCCGCCACCAGAAAATAATCTCAGAACAGAAAATAATCTCAGAACAGGAAATGCTCAGGGGTCACCGCGACGGAATTCTCAGGGATGGGGCGATTTCCTACAACAACATTTAAATGATAATGAAAGGGAGCAAAATTCAAATGCGACCTCAAGAAATGATAGGACGGGCGGTTCAGAATATCCAGGAACGAGTCATGCTGATCAAACTAGCGAACAGCCCATCCGAGTCGTTCATGGTGAAAACAATTCAACTGAATTTCCGGAGAATTGGCAAAGACATTCCTCCAGTAGACATTCCGATCATCTAACCTTCACACGTGAACAGGTGAATGATCTAATAGAGGAGCAAGTCAGAATCCGGCTCGAACGGAGTTTAAATCAAAGGCAAAATCAGAATGCCCAACAGAATAATAATGTACAACAACCTGATATGACTCAGGTTGCACAAATTCTAGCGGATGCGTGTAGAAATATTCGGATAACCCCGATATCATCAGCCATCCCAATACCAACATATAATCCAATGAGAATCACTGCAGAATCTTACATGCAGGATGTAGAGCGCTATTTTGTGGCTCAAAATTACGAACAAAATCAATATTTGTATCTCATCAAAAATATATTACCAGCGGATTCCAAGGTGTGGGCGGATCATATTCTCAGATCTGTCACTACATGGCGTGCTTTCCGTGAGGCGTTCATACAAAGATATGACAATTGGGATGACGCGCAATTACGCATGAAAAAATTGCAAACTAAAGAACAACAGCTCACAGAACCGACTGAACAATTTATATATGAAATGATGCGATTGTCAGCGTCCGTGTTTCCAACAGAAACAGTGGCAATGGCAGTCCGAAGAGCACAATTTGCGTTGTTCCCTAGAATCCGGTCACTTCTATCAACGGCAACATTTGATTCAGCCGATGCTTTGTTTAGAGCATGTAAAACTGTTCATGCTAGTTTAGACGCCGAGGACAAAGCCAATAAGGTGACGAATCGATTGCCACCACTAACCAGACAAGTTGAAACAGGAAGGTCTTCAACTGCCACTTCGTCTAAACCGAATTCCTCTGGTCAAGGACAAAATACTGATTCAGCACAATCCGAAAATCGGTCAAATAATCAAACCGGTTCAAATTATAATTCGAACACACGATATGGACGTGGGTTCAGGACTCGACAATTTTATCGTGGTCGTGGCAATGGTGGCAGAGGAGGAAACAATTGGAATACATATTACAATCGCAATCAAAGTGATTCACAATCAAATCAGGACTCAAATCAAAGTGCTAATGGATCTTCCCAGAACAATAATGGAAGAGGTCAATACAACCAAAACTCAAGAGGTCGTGGCCGCTTCCAACGTGGACGTGGTCAGTACAACAATTCAGAACGTGGGAGATCAAATAGCAGAGGTTACAACAATAGACGGGGACAGACAAATACAATGCACAACCAACAGTGTAAGCGTTGTCACGGTTTTGGACATTACGCCGATTCATGTTCAAGTGCATTGCCAATGGCTTTAATGGCCGTGGCGGCTCCAAGAAATGATTGGCAACAACAAAACTACCTACATGGTAGCAACGAAAACCAACAACAACAACAACAACAACCAGGGCCATCATCGGCTCAACAACTTGCCATAACCCAACAGCCACACCAATCTTGTTCCCAAAACAACTCTAACGTATTTTTAAACCAATAAGAGGAGATGTGACCAGGAATCCCACATATCTTCTCCCTGTAATAACTAAAACAACAGACCCAGGGGTTCCACTCATTTTAATTAAGTCAAAAACAAAAAATTATTCAACATTAATAGATACAGGCTCATCTAACTCATTAATCACAGAAGAATTTGCCTCAAGACTACGTGTAAAAATTTACCCACCACCATTAACACAAATAAATTGCCCAGGAGAATTAATATTACAACCAGTTGGACTTATCCAAGCATCCTTGAATTTTGTGGAACGAGTCGTCAACCATAAGTTTTTCGTAGTCAAAGACAAAGACATACCATTTTAATGTATTCTTGGGTCAGACTTCATTACGTCAAATGGACTCATCTTGTATTTAAAAGGCAAGAAATTTTGGTTTGACGATAATCCACAAAATCCATTTGATATCAACGAATTAGTTCAACAAGATGGAGTTCAGAAAGGGAAAGTTTACCTTTCTCTCAAAATTGAAAGTCCTGCAGAGGCTTTAACCACAGATCAAGAAAAACAAATTGAAGACATTCTTGAACAATTTCCAACTGTCGTTAGAAAAGATGGGACTTACGGCAGAACCAATTTAACCCATCATGTTATTGAAGCATATGGACCACCCATTGCACTTAAACCTTACAAATGTCCACCGGTAAAACAACAAGTCATTCGTGAAAGTGTTGAAGAATTGCAAAAGTTAGGAATGATCAGACCATCCAGATCTCCATACGCAGCACCGGTCGTCTTGGACAAAAAACCGAATGGAAAATGGAGATTATGTATAAATTATAAAGGGTTAAATGCCCAGACGAAAACAAACGCTGGACCAATGGCAAACGCTAACAGCATCTTACGGTCAATTCCAGCGAATCACTACTATAGTGTAATCGACTTAAAATCGGGTTTCTGGCAATTAGAACTATCAGAAGAAAGCATTGAGAAATCCGCATTTGTCACGTTAGAGGGACACTACGAATTCCTCGTAATGCCATTCGGGCTCAAGAATGCCCCAAAAACTTTCGCAGCACTTATGAGAATAGTACTGGGAGATACTATCTCAAAGTTTGTTCATGTATTCGTCGATGACATAATTATCTTTTCAAAAACATTCGAGGAACATTTACAACACGTCAAAATTGTTCTGGAAAAGCTCAGACAAGCAAATCTAACCATTAACAGATTGAAATCCGTTTTTGGTCAAAAGAGAGTGACCTATCTTGGTCATATTGCCACTCAAGATGGAATAGAAAAAGAGCCAAAGAAAATGGAAGCTATTACAAATTACCCAAGACCACGGAATGTTAAAGAAATTCAACGTTTTGTTGGACTATGTCAGTGGTACTCAAGCTTTATAGATCACTTTGCAACAAAAGCTGAGCCACTCTACCGTTTACAAAGAAAATCAATTAGATGGAAATGGGGGCCTGAGCAAGAAGTTGCTTTTAATGCACTCAAATCCAGTATTTGTGAAGATGTAATTCTATCTTCAATTGATTATGACCTTCCCATTTTAGTAAAATGTGATGCATCGGACATTGGACTCGGAGCAGCCCTTGTCCAAATTATTGATGGGAAACAAAGACCCGTCATGTTTCTGAGTAAAACATTAAAGAAATATGAAAGAAGTGCTCACATATATGAAAAAGAATTATACGCAATCATATGGGCAGTCGGCAAGTTGAGTGAATTCATCGAAGGACAGAAGTTTTCAATTCAAACTGACAACCGGGCTGTTTCATATTTGAAGAAGATGAAAGCAAAGAAAGCAAAGCTCATGAGATGGGCTTTAGAGATTGATTCTTGGGACGCAGATGTCATATTTAGAAAAGGAAAGGACAACGTTGAGGCGGACGCGCTTTCACGGGCTCCGATTCCAGAAAAACCAGACGATCCAACAATGTTTGATGAACCACACGACATCATCTATGCACCAGTATTGATGTTTGCCTATGATTCACCAGACAAAATTCGTTTAATCGAAGAACAACAATGCGACCCAGAATTATCAAACATCATATCATCATTGTCAAAACCGAATGGTACTAGTGCACAAGTCCATCCGGATTATGTAATTCAAGAAGGAATTTTGAAAAGAAAAATTAGGGTCTTCACAAAACCGCGGGTGATAGATCCAGTCGAGCAACAAGTACTCGACGAAATAGCCAACCTTGGTCAAATCGAAAGGACACAAGAGTTGAATGATTTACCTCAGTCAACGAGAGATACGATCCCGGACGAGCGTAATATGAATAATGACCTGGAACCTGACAAGTGTCAAACCCTGGGACAAGATAGTGTACACAAACTTAAATTTAGGCCTGATCAGCCCAATTTGAATATTGAGAACAAGTTTGAACTTGTACCGGTGATACCAAGAACGATGGTACCCGATATTTTGAAAATATTCCATGATGTACCTGAAGTTGCACATGGAGGAGTGAAATCTACAAAATTACAAATTAAATCCAGATGTTTCTGGAAAAATATGAATAAGGAAATAGCGGAATATGTTCGCTCATGTCATACGTGTCAATCGGTTAAACCATCGAACACGTTACCACTTGGACTGATGGGTACAACAGAACCACCCACAGCCATATTTGAAAAAATCCATATAGACTTCATGGGACCTCTACCGACAAGCGGAAAGCAAAATAAATATATTTTGGCCATAGTCGACGAACTGTCGAAATGGGTCGAGCTCTTTCCAATGCGGGTGGCCACCGCAAGGAAAGTTGCCGAAAATTTGGAGGACCAAATATTTTGTCGATATGGAGTCCCTAAAACAATACTATCAGATAACGCAAGTCAATTTATTTCAAAAATCATGAAAAAGCTTTGTACAGAATGGCGAGTTCAACATAGGTATTCAAGTCCTTACCATCCACAGACAAACCAATCCGAACGGGTTAACCGGGAGTTAAAAACCAAGTTAGCAGCGTTCGTCGAAGAAAACCACAGTTCGTGGGATGTACATCTCCAAAAGTTCGCATTTGCGATGAGGACTAAAATCCACGACACTACGAAACTATCACCAGCATTTATAAACCTTGGACGTGAACTACCGTTGCCATTTGACAGAAATATGCAATGTGACAATAATAGCGAAGAGATTTTGCCAAAACCGTCACAACTTGAAGAAATTATTGACTTTGTTCATAAAAATATATTGGATTCTCATGACAAAAACAAGAAATATTATGACAAACACCACAGAAGTTTTGAATTCAAGTCAGGAGATATGGTGTTGACAAAAAATCATATTTTATCTAATCAAGAAGAAGGGGTTGCGAAGAAGTTAGCACCTAGATGGATTGGTCCATTTATAATAACTCGCGTTGTAACCCCACTCACATATGAAATAATGAACGTTAATACCAATAAAATAATTGGTAAAAGACACATCACTGATTTGAAACCATACACGCAGAGAAAACAAACAGTTAAAGAACAATCACAAACAATAGACAAACAAACAGAGCCAAGAAGAGTTAGAACAAAAGTCAGAGTTAATTACAGAACATTGGCGGGTTACCGCCAAAACACCAAGCAGAGAACATCTGCCTAGATAAAACAAAAACACATTCTACATAAGTACTGTAGTGCTTAATTCCGTATATTATGTTATGGTATAAGCACTGAGTTGCTTAACTAAGATAAATCGTTTTTTCAATTTACAGTTAAAATGGCGGACAACAGTCAAAAGGATACGTCTAAGAATGATATGGAAAAATTGACTTTCAAGGAAAAGCGTAAACTTTTACGTGAAAAATATGGCCCACCGGGATTAAGACCAATTTATGTACCCAAATTTTCCGAGTTTGCAAGAGCAGTCCGAGCAAGAAATAATTGGCTGGAATTCCCTGTAAAAACCCACCCATTAGAATCTGAAATAAAAAATTGGACAATTCCCCCGAATGCACTCATTCGACCAATTTGTGACCCAATCGATGAAAGAAGTTATTTTCAAATTAAAAGGGTTAATACAGACTACGACATTCAGTCATTCATTGATTGTGCTATGGAAGAACCTGAGATTGCATGTGATTTGGAGTTCAGTATTATCCAAGGGTACCACAGAACACACACGTGTTTAATTCAGGCGTCAACCGTCCACGATGATTATATTGTAGACCCACTTCTCCTCCATAATCGCATTGCAGATTTACGTCAGATTTTTCAAAACCCAAACATTGCGAAAATATTCCATGATTGTACTCAAGACATCCTTGCACTTCAATACGATTATCAAATCTTTCCAATTGGAATAATTGATTTACAAGTTGTCTTCGAATATTTTTGGAAGATTCGTAATGCTGGAATGGAAATAATTATGAAGAAATATTTACCGGCCATTAAATTCACAAAAGGTATTGAAGGTGTAGCAGATTGGTATATGAGACCGTTACCAAAGGATTTAGTGCAATATGCTCGTAGTGATACTCATTTCCCTATTAGAATTTGGCAAGCAATGAAGAATTATCACAAGAATGAACCAAAAGAAACTTGGGATGAAATCGCAAATAAATGCAACAAACTGGCTTTGAAATTAGTGAAGATCGTACCACACCCTACGTGTGACCAGTTACTCTGGAAATCAAATCCACCAGTTCTCTCACAATTCAAACCCATTTTTGAACAAATATACAAGTGGAGAAATAACTATGCGAAATCTCATGATATCTGTCCTACCCACATTTTTAATGACGAGTCCGTACGGAAAATCTCAACAAGACTACCATCTACGGTAGGAGATTTGCGTAAAATCGCGAAACCTTACAGATTGACGTATAACGATTCAAAACAAATATTGTCGATTCTTAAAGTATCAAGACTCGAGTACCTTAAACCTTCAGACAAGGTTGATGAGAAACCTGAGGAACCTCCGGTTCGAAGAGTGACTTTGGCAGAGCTTGAAGCAATACCACCGTTACCAAAAATGAAGAGAGTCAGAAAGCCCAAAACACCAGCAAATCCACAATACGAACCTTGTCTATCTGACGAAGATTGGGATTTTGAAATAGAACAAAGGGAAGCAAAGACAAGACCTAAAACTCAAACGGTAGTCTTTGTACCAGAAGAAGATTGGGAGGAAGAATTGGCTCGGCCTAAGTCACCCGTACGAGAACGAATCTCATTAAACCAGTACAAAGAAAGAGTCCGTTCTGAAGAAAAAAATGAGATTAACCAGCAACAATCTGAAGTTTCGATTTCAGATGACGAATTAGAAGAGTATTTTTCAGCTGAGACTGAAGAAATTTTGGAAATCACTGGTCCAAATGATTTTTTGAGTGAAGATGAGATGGAAGTTTTGGAGTTAAATGCTCCAAATGATTCATTTGGCCCATCTGAAGTGTGTCAGGAACAAGTTCCTGAGATTGAGGAAGTTGAGGTACGTGAGTGGACACGTACAGTAGCTATGCCTGTTTCAGAAGATATTCAAAATTATCAAGATATGACCCATGAAAATGTTGAGAGTGATGAAGAATTTGAAGATTCAAAGCTAACGGAGCCTAATCCAACGTGCTTCAAGTGTTATAATGAGGGACACATTAGAAAGAATTGTGTTTATTTGGATCCCTTAAACCTGACAGAAGAGATCATTAAGGAAATTGGGTTGCGGAAAAAGCTGTATAAAATCAACAACAAAGAAATTGTCCACTACAGACGCAATTGGAAGAATCAAAATTATCGTCGCAACAAGAAATTAAAGGCCCTACAACGGAATCAGATTAATAGTCACTTAACCTTCTCACGAGACGGCGGCCAAGGGGGGAGACCGTATTTCTCGGGCGGGAAGGTGTAACACACACGAATCCACGAATCCATCCGCGACCTACATTCCAATCCAAGTCAACGAAAGAATGTAGACATCATCCGATCACTGGCGACTGGATTATTCATTATTCTTATTATCTATCTTTACTACATATTTCCTTCATATGTATGACTTACCTTTAAGTTACTTACCTGAGTTCATTCATTCTATCGAAAGGTCAATGCTAGATATTATTTGTTAGGATTTCACAGGTTGGAGATCCAGGACAGGAGGAGAGAAGCGGCAGTTCATTTCCAGCTTTCCTCAAATACGGAATTGACTCCGTGTGTGTGTGGATAATTAATATTATTACTATTACGTTCATCTAAGCTCTGAGGTAGCTTAGAATATTACAAACTTTGTTCACTAGAATTAGGAAGACCAATAAACAATATATTTTATATATTGTTTCGTACACAATATTCTGGTGTTTGGTGTTAATCATTTGGTACAGACTTTATAGGGAATTTACTCCACGGTTTAATTGTTCGGATTTCGGAGTTCGATTAAGTGTTAGTATCTCTCCAAGGGGAATTTGAGACTCAGATACACCTCTCTACCGTTGCAATACATGTGTATTTTGACATACGTCCCCCATGATTTTGACTATTCCGTGGATACTGGTACATCAAACTAATTAATTAATTAATTTGATTGATTAACTAATGATTGTATAAAATAACAGTCGAGTGACCACGTAAGATAAAAACAGCAAAGGAATAGATCATTTAATTAATTAGGGGGACTAAGCCCAGTGCGTGCAGAAACGCGTAGTCAGGATGTGGTTAATTCATATTAATTAAATGATTGTTTAATTGAATAAATAAATCTTGTAGTGTTTCAATTCAAGTTAGTCAACCTAAAGTCTTCTCTGTACAACACTATAGTCTCGGGACAAAATTATTTGGTATTAGTTGGCAATATTAATTAATTTAATTAATCTGTATTTTTTTCAAAATGAAATTAGCTGGCGTCGTAATTACCGTCGGAGTACTTTTAATTGAAGGTAAAATTATGATACATTTAATTTTTCTAAAGTAAAAATTGAATTTATTGATTTATGGATATTTTGTATTGTATTGAAGGTGCGTACGCAGGTTGGGCAAATTTTGTATGTCCATCTGCAACGAATCAAACAGTTTACTTCCCTTGTAACTATGATTGTCAATACCAACATGGTGCAGATTTTGGATATTGTGGGGATGCCTCAGTTGGAAATTATAATTGCTATTGTGGTCCACTCAACGGAAGTAAGATTTTCTTGTTATTTTTCGACATTTTTGCACTAGGTTAAAACTTGGCTTTAATTTTGATTTTAATTTGAATCCTGATACAGGGCGTTATGAACCATCCCTGATGTGTGCGGAAGACAATTTGAATTATTACAAGATTTGTGAAGTGGATTGTCAATGCAGTCACGTAAGTTCACCTTCAAAATCAAAAATTTTTTTGCAGGAATTTCGAAAAAAAATCAATGATTTCCTCAAAGCTTTTTTCTCAGTTTCTTGAGATTTGTTTATTAATTTTTAAATTAATTAATTTTCAGGGTGCAGTCGGTGGGATATGTGATTTCAAGAACAAAGCTTGTCAATGCTATGGTTCAGACCCAACAAATGTAAGCCCAGTCCATCTCCAGATTTTTGAAATTTTTTTATGTCAAAATCGGACAATGAAAATTAGAGCATGACACAATGTTGTATTTTTATTTTTTTGTTAAATTTCCAGTCTCTCTGCCCACACAATAGTGTAGAGACATTTGCACTTTTTATTGCTCAAATGGCAGGAACCGAGGGAATGGTGGGAGACTATGTGAAGCCTTATTTACCACCAGGATACGTGCATCCGAGACCTCTGGATTTGACCAATGTCAATAAATTCGTCAATAATGGAAAAAAGGATCGTGTACACATGATGAAGCGCCAAGCACAAAGAGCACAAGAAATGCTCAATCGTCAAGCCCAACTAGCAGCAGAAGCAGCGGACATCGATGATGCTTAAAAAATTTGACATAAATATTCAACTGTGTATTGCAATGCTATTACTATTATATATTATTTAATTTTTTTTACATTTTGAATAAACTTTGAATACAGTTTTGTTTTGTATATAAATGTGTGCATGCTCATTTTAATATTTTAACATATATTGGATCTGGAGGGTCATTTTATAATTTCAAAGGCAACGAACAATTTTATTCGATTAGTAATACTTTCAATATATTGGACATGTAGCACTAAACGATGTAAAGCCATTTCCATTTTATTAATGATATTGATGAATTTGATACACCGCACGAATTAATTAATTAAATTTTCATAATACATTGACCGCACTGACTTCGTCCTCGTGCCTTATTTTATCAAGGATAAAAAATACGGTGGTACAATTTGTCATTATCTTTTTGTGGTTTGGCAATTATATAATTATAATTAAGTAATTAAAACTGTGATAACCTACTGAATAATACTTACATCATATGGGTTGACTCACCACGCGCTACCAGCGTCCGGCCGGAGTCTGCCAGTGTTAATTAAATTTTACTGAATGCTTAATTGAGTTTTATCTCACTCGTTCATGTTTTCCTATGCTAATTTTACGTAGCGTTAAATTAATTAATTGTCTGTCTGATTAAAAGTTTCCTTTTATGTATTATGCTATGTAAATCTATTTAAATGTATGCAAAGACAAGTTGAAGTGCTAAAGAATTTTAAATCAGTATGAGTTCATAGCGTTGATTGTTTTGAAGAATAATAACTTTTCCAACCCACGGCCACGGGGCATGCAGAAATCATACAAAAATCATCATGACAATGTCAGAACGTTCCATCGAATTGTTCTTGTAATCGCTGACGTCGCACAAAATATATAATATCTGTAATATAAAAATATATAAAAGGCAAACGTTATGCTCTAAACGAATGCTGTACGAACCTCTATAGAATAATAAATTGTACAGCATAAAACAGTGGGAGCAAACAATGTGACATTTTCAATGCACATGTTGCATTTCAAGGCGGTTAATGCACCATTGAATGCCAAAATTACATACATTCAGAATTCATCCCAGCCAACCTTTTTACACATGTCCAGAAACCCATCATTTGGATTCAGTCTTAGATTAGCTTCCAATTTGTTCCAATTCGTTGTAGGCTTTGTCGGTCACCGTATCCCCGCCAAGTTTTAATATGAGAAACAGACGCAGATTGGTTTTCTAAATGTGTTCTTGCAGCATTGAATGTCGCAATTTCTTAAATCTCAGAATTCGTCCGAGCACACCTGTTGAGATTACTCATTAGAAATATCCAAAAACCCAAACACAAGTCATTTGGGTTCCGTCGTAAATTAGCTTCCAATTTGTTCCAATTCGCTGTAGTTTTTGTCCGACGTCGTATCCCCGCCATGTTTTAATATGAGAAACAGTAAAGCCACTGCTGCTTGTAACAAAACGCAGATTGGTTTTCTAAAGGTGTTCTTGCAGCATTGAATGTCGCAATTTGTTAAATCTCAGAATTCGTCTGAGCGCACCTGTTGAGATAACTCCTTAGAAATAACCAAAAATCTAAACACAAGTCATTTGGATTCCGTCTTAAATTAGCTTCCAATTTGTTCCAATTCGCTGTAGGCTTTCTCCGACGCCATGTGCTCGCCATGCATATGAAAAACAGTGAAGTGTGTTATTTTTGACAAAGACAAGTGTCTTGACTGACACTTGAGACACTCATTTGAGCTTCGAAACACTAATTCACAAGTATTTAGCTTCCTCGAATAAACCCATCAGCCTAAGCAGGATCCAGTATGTGATACACGGAAATCGTGCGACGTAATTATACGGAGTAAAAGACTTTAAATAAATTAAAAGAATAATTTTTTTGTTTATTCCTTCGGAATCGCCAGACGACAGACGACGGTATAGTATACTCTTGGTGTAGTTCGTCAATAGTCAATGGCATGCAAGATCAAATTTTTGCTGCGTTAATAGTTTGATATTTCACTTATTTTTTTTAGTGTGGACAGCTTTTTTCATAATTTCAAGGTCCTCAGTCATACTAGCATTGCAATTCTTCAATCTTGACTTCAAGAAGACTCAAAGTCTTCTGACAGATTCCCATTAATTCGTCAAAATTACCATTCATTCCAATAACATTCCGTCATTCCATGAATTTATAACACCAGAATGTCTAATCTGTGCAAAATAGGTTTCCACAAATCACCCGTTTCACAGAAGTTTTTTAAATTAACATTCTTGAGCTGCGTATACCTATAATTGCTGTCAGGAAGGAGACAAGAACTGAACTAGCTGTATTAGAAGTCCCTTAAATTTAAATTCGAAAAATAGTCATGAAATAAAAATTATTACTTCAAATAAAAATCACAATTGTAATTGGGTTTATTGTTCCATAATTCATTCTGAATTACGTTTGCAGACAGATTTTTAACGATTTTGCCACTACATGAATAAAATATTACTTTAAGGGAAAAACTTTTTTGGACGAATTAAATGTGAGTGGGACAACACAGGCCATGGATGGATTAGTGATCTGATTATAGTCACTCCGCCGGAACCACCAGTCATTCACATCCTCATAATATTTTGTCTCTTCCTTGCTATGGTTCCATAATTTTTTACACAAATCACAAAACCCAGTCACAAATCCATTATTTTGAACCCAATATTTTTTCCTCCATTCAAAATATTTTAAATATTCGTTTGGATTTTTATGAAGAAATTTTAAATATTTGGCCAAATCTTTCACACTTTTAAATTCCGAGACGTCAATGTAAGATTTTTCTGGAGCGATACGACTGTAATTAATTGCACCGTACACAATAGGCACCATTTGAGTCAACGCTGTATCAAAATATTTCTCTGTCACATAGTCTTCACACAAACTATTCTCAAAGGCTAAATAAAATTTATATTTTTTTGAAATGTCTAGACGACAATTGATTCCCATATTTCCACTGGCTGTTCGATCATTTCGATTTAGTTTGCATTGATGAGATCCACAGGGTCCATACATGTGCACTGGAATGTATTTATCCAATTCAAATACACCTTCTTCACGTTTAGAAGCTGTTCGACAATTTGTAGCTATCCAGGCCACCATTTTCTTCTTCCTAAAACGAAATTTGAAAATGAATCGAGTAGGAATTGAACCCGCGACCTCATGGAAATAACCATATATTCATTGCACTGCGCCGTGAGGCAGAGGCCACATGAATCCTTACTTTAATTCTTCTAACGTTGGAATTCCCATGAGAGACTCATCGTACAATTCATTTGACTGCGTGACGTCATTAGGAAGAAACGCCCACTTTTCGCTGAAATCTGGGCGTGGCATATCCTTGATCGGAATGACACGTCCGTACGGCACGACGACGTCAGAGTCTTTTCTGTACGTCATCGTCCAATTGAACAAATTCTTGTAGTTGATGGCTCTGAGATGACGATTTTCTAAATGACTCGGGGCTTCTAAAATGAACCACACCCAGATTTGACCTTTCGGTCTTCTTCCCTTCCTGGGTGGACTGAGGTCAAGGTCAAGGTCAATTTTTATTTTTATTTACATTCAATTTTTTTTAATTTTTTTGTAATTACAATTTGGACAGTGTGATTCCATGGAATAAAACGGCATGACTCTCTTCATACAATCTCCAATCATCTGTGAATTCACACTGTGGGCATTGCTTTGAAATTTCATCCAAATACGGATAAGGCATCCACCACCATTCAGACCCGAACAATATCAATTTGGGCGAATTTTGTGAAAGTCCCTCTGGCCGCTCTGCTATGTCCGCTTTTGTCTATTCAAAAACAAAAAATTGTAAAGTATTTTTTTTGCACAGAATTTTATCACAATCTTGGGTTAAATTCAATGTCTTAAAAAATTGTCCACAAAATGTATATCTCACTTTTTGATGGATTGAATTAGATTTGAATACCTTTGCCTCTGGTTGTAGAGTGACGACTATGTATTGCCCAATTAATTGTACTACGTATAAAATCAGTACAATTATAATTACAATTTTGATTTTGATTGCTAATTTTATTTTCATGACGAATTTTGCACACTTTGTTTAAATGTAAAGTAAAGTGCAGTGTCTGCAAGATTGAGATTGCAATTGCAATTGCAACATTTTTGCAACAGTCAGAGTCAGAGTACGCGTACGATAATGATGGTAATGAACTTGCGTTGACTTGACTTGATTTGAGTGGAACTGCAACTGTTCCTGCAAAAATTTTACAACAATTGGAATTGTACAAAAAAAGTAAGTGTGAGAAACATTACGTTACGTGTAAAATCCATTGTCAAATCCTAAATTCCAAAGAAAGTAAGAAAAAGTGTAATGTAATTTATCTTACGGTGATTTCAACAATGGGCCAACATAGCACGGCAGCGGAACAAAAGGACGCTTCACTTCACGCTCAGATTAATTTTCATTATTGAAGGAATCTCTTTGTACAGTGTGTTCCATGTAAAACTCAATAGCTGACAGCATGACTGTCCTATATAATTATCTTTTAGTCTTTAGGACGAATGTATTGGACACCCTGTATGTACTCATGTATGTAATAAAATAAGTGCAACCACCTTCCGGGCTATTTTTCTTACGATCCTACGCGTAGACACGTTGCCATAGTCATCCTTATTCTCTGATCTTAAAATTGAGCATGCAAACAATTAAATCACATCACATCCAATCTCTACCGTATTTATGAACAATGGGATGAGGCATTGCCCTTAATTCATGCATTAAATCCAGCTGTCAAGATTACTCCATAATTCTAAGAGGTCTCGGGTTCCATTCTCTCTGGACACAAAATGGAAAGAAATTAAAATGGAACAAAATATTTCTTTGTGTTTCTATTTAACTCAGATATAATACATAAGCAGCTCATAATTAGTAGTTGACTGAAGAGTAAGACCAAGACCAAACTGACCAAATAAATTCAATATTATCAATTTAGATTAATTATAAGAAAATCAAAGATTGACACCTTGTATAGTAACATAAAGTTCAAGAATTAATGAAGGGTCTTTCAAATATCCGATGCACTATTAAATGCAATATTCATTGTATTATAATGATGCTAAAATAAAAAATTACTCTCATTAATTGGCATAGCCGATTTTGGAGTAGGCATCTTGTGCATTTCGTGTCTTTGCAGTTTGCACGGGTACACTTTATAACTACAATTTTAAGACGCCAGACGACTACAGCAGAATAAACTAAATGTACCCATCCATAGACAAACTTACTGGATGCGCAATGATAAATATAGACTAAATTTTATGTATAAATATGTACGGAGTGGTTCATTGTTAATAAAAATAGTTCATAAAAATAATCATTGACGAAAGTAAGCAGTTCACTTCCCTGGAGTTATTAAATAAAACACGCAACTACACTGCTCATCATTCTACAATAGTTTGCATGGTTCGATCCCTCTGGTAGTAATTATCTCTCCTTGTAAGTTCATGTGAAAACCTTAGTTACGATGCGATGTATGAAACACCCTGTGTGAGTTCTGGATATGACTCACCATAAGTTAATGAGTTATCTTTGGTTGCTCAACTGTCCTGAAGCTGGGCTACACATGTACTTTGCGCTGTTTGTGGTTGCAAAACTTGATCAAAGCAAAGGCAAAGCAATAAAACTTGACAAAATGCATGACATTCTTTAAAATAGCATTTTGATTTATTTCACACCGTGTAGCATCCTATGCACTGCACTGCACTTTAGTAGCAAATTCACATTCGATTATACGAAATGACTAGTTAGGAAAAGCAATGAAAGATTAAATTAAATCAGTCAGGCATCCATTTTTTATATTACTGGCACTAATATTTCTAATCCTTTTAAATGAAATATTCAGGTTTATACATTTAAAGTTCTTTATTCACGGAAAAATTTCGATCTGAACAAGAAATTAGGAGATCAAGTTATGAGAATACCCATATTCTGTTGCCTATAGAATGTCGTGCTATCTGAATGTTCTCTTCCTACGGATCACTCTCAAAATGAATTCACATACAAGAATTTACAAGATGACCATTTACGATGTAGTGTATTTCCTTCATTGATTTCAAATATCACTAGTTAATAAAAATTGTCTACCAAATCTAAATTGTGTTTGGAAACGTACATTGCAGAATACAGAGAGTGTATTACGTGAAATCTATCAATTCATTTCAAAGTTATTGACATTGAGACGGTTGTATATTTAATAGTTTTATTACTCAATGCAGTCGACAACCTAAGCAATGAGGAAGTGATATGAGTAATTGACCGGAAACTCCAGTTTGATATTTTGAGTCAACGTTCGATGCTACTTCACATTGTGAGTAACCGATAAGATAATACCATAATCGTACAAACCGTGTATACCGTGTATACGTTAAGTCTGTCGAGAGCCTTACATTTGGAACGCCGCAGCATACCAGTAAGCAAGTCCAATATTTTCACCAGCGAATAAAAAAAGAAAAGTATGCCTCTTCCTAGGTAATACATACATAGAAGAAGAAAAAATCACCATTTATTCAATGATAATCACTGCCACGACAAAAGTGGTAGCCTTACGACTCAGTATACAATCAAATGTAGTACAGTTCAAAATTTAAGTTTTAGCAAAAATAAGTCATACCATAAGAAAATCAAAGAATTCAGAAATATTGAGAAAATCATTGAATTAATCATACACTGTTTACGCATTACATTACGTTACACTACATTACGAAGCACTATAAAGATGATGTTGTTAACTATAGCGTACAATCATTGCAAATCTAATCTAATCCTTATTACAGGGAGCGTGTACTGGACTATGCAAAGCTATGTGAACTGTGCTACAACATACCTAAAGGCAACTACGCGCTTCCCCAAGGTTGGACAATTTTGAGCGCCCCAAAGAGATGCAACTGGGATACATTCTATGCTCTGTTCGTAAATGAGTCCCGTCGCGAAGCAGTTATAGGAATTCGTGGTACGGAAATCGGGAGCATATTTAATTGGATAACAAATCTCGGACTCTTTGCATCTGCGTATAAAGGAATTTTCCAGCGACCTCCGAGTCAACCAGACTTAGAAACAGATGTAGAAGAATACATCCAAAAATATCACTTCCAAAGACGTGAAGCTACGGACGAACTCCAAGAAATTCACACACATCTGCATAATATTGGTAACTCAGTCGCTGTCAGCTCAAAATTTGATTTATGGGTCCTCCACTGGATTTATCTTGTAATTCTTGCCACTGGGCTAATATGGGTGGCCGGGTTGGTAATGCCTGTATACCTCGCTGCATTGTTGATCATGGGGTTTATTTTTACCATGGCCGTACAGTACCAATTGGGAGAAATCGAAATGACGACTGACGGTCGTACACAGGCGAAGATGAGTTTAGAGGCTGAGACAGCATTGAACGGTTTGACCATTGCCGTAGAGACATTTATGACAAATAATTTTGATGGATTCACCGTTAGAATTGTAGGGCATTCGTTGGGAGGAATTCAAGCTCAACTGTGCGCTGTGCAGCTTGGTGTTCAGTGTATAAGTTTTGAAAACCCCGGGGCAAAAGAAACACTGGATCTGCCACACTACAAGGGAAAAGAGAAATTCATACATTCATACCTATCTGCTCCGAATATTGTCAACACATTGGGGACACAGGCTGGTGAAATTAACCGGATGAAATTGCCATTTGCAGAAGATTCGCGCTCAACCAAAGTTCTGCATATTGGAGCATGCGCATTATCTACTACGGGCTCTGTTCTGCTATTTACCGCTCCAGTTACTGTCTTTTGCACAGGACCCTTAGTTGGAGCTGGTATTGTGCTGGCAGCATTTGGCGCCAGAGTTCCGACTTGGTGTCAAGATTATGGTAGGTTTTCAAGACAGCATAGCATTTGTCAAATTGTAAGTTTTCTTGAACAGCCTCACCCGACTATAGTTAGAATGAAGTCATGGCCAAGTTTTAGCAATCACTGGATGACATTTATTAATGAATTTCTCAGAGGTTTTGTTCCTCTGCAAAGTGACAAACCGGGAATCCGTACAATGTTTAATGAAAACAAAATGAGAGAAGCTGAAATTCAAAGGATGGAGGGATACGTGGAATTTAATTAACGTATCGTGTTGAGCATTAAAATCGGAATGTCAGATGTACTTATCTAGTAGTATTTATTAGTCGACATTTTTAATTTTACAAATGATATTAATTTAAGTATACAAATTATAGGAAATCTGTGGTGGTGGATGATTATGATTATTATTCAGATACTATAAATTCAGTTTTCGAAACTGCATTATTAAATTATTATCTATGGACACGTTCAAGTTAAATCTTAGTGATGCTGTGTAATTTGAAATTGTAAGATTATACGTCTCATTAAATTCCTCCAGAAATAAATAAATAATTGGCCGATGACAAATTTTCCAACCGAATTAATGTATTAGTTCCAGTATAGTAGTATTGATTTGTAATTGTAAGTTACTTAAACTAATTACTAATAACAATATCTAAGCTGAAAATAAGTAGTTGACTCAAGAGTACTACAGTAATAAAATATTACCAATTTAAATTCATTACTGTAATAATAAAACTGGAAAGATTAATGAAAAGGTCAAAGTTCAAACATCCGATCCATTATTGAGTTGACGATAGGGTGGAGTATTTCGACTCATGAATCCATTTGCATTCGTCGTGCATGGAATGAATACTTGGACATGTTTAGGTTTGGAACGACAACAACAAATTTTGCAACAACAACAACAACAAGTGATGAGAAGTAAAATCAAAAGTCCAATGGCACCTGCCAATTGACCAAAAATTGACCAACAGAGTGGAGACTCCTTCCGGAAATACCATGCATCCCAATCACAAGTCACTTGGCTGTTTTGATCATCTGACATTTGATTCGACAAATATTTTCCAGATTTGAGCAAAAATTTTACGATTGATTTAGCTGCTTTTTCAACGTCAGAACCACACACAGAACCAATCTATACAAAAAAAATTTTTTTTTGAAAATTACCAAAAATTACGAAGACAAAATATTTTAATTATTCAAAATTTAATTAGGTTAGTTACCTGTTGAACCACACAAGCCTGTAGTTGATTGACTGCACAACAGAGGACATGCTGAGGAACCTCATCTGCCACTCTATTTCCGTTCACTTCTTTGAATTGCGTTGCATACTCATTAATATTCTGGACGAATTCATCAGTGCATGTTGGAAGGGTTGCTAAAGTCGTGGCCGCCGCACAAAGCCCAGTGAATGGAAGTTCAAGTTCTTCCAAAAATCCTGCTGAAGTGGGTGTGGCCAATAGTCCAAGAATAACGGTCAATCCAAATCCAAAGGAAATTACAGTCCGGATCTTCATTTCGAAATTGATCAAAATTTAAAGAATCGTAATCTGAAATTAAATTCAACACAAAATAATAACGAATATGTTTTTTGAAATTTATTGCATTCAAAATGAATAGCACAATTTCCCCAATTTTGCAAATAAAATTGAGTCAAACTTACAGTAAAATATGGAAATTAAGATGCGTCACTCTTTTTTGTCCTGTTGGTTTCTGTTCGACGATCGATGGATATTTTCTGACTGCATACATGCACACAGTTTAGTTTGGTGGTAAATGTTTTACATTAGAATTTTTTCAAAGTTAAACATCCTGTTGTTTGTTATGCTTAGAAATATTTATTGTGCATGCACATTCAGCATAAAAGTAGGTATGGCATTGCATGGCATGGGCATATGAGCATGTGTGTGTAGACTGTAGACTTAACCACAATCTATTAGGCGACAGACGATAGACGACCACACAGCACAGTAAAGTAAAGTAAGCAAACTTATGTATGTATGTTATCCAAAAACAACTTAGAGAACGAACTGAATTCCAAATGCTATTAAATAATTGCATGTAATTCGTGTAGAAATGTTTTCTTTATGTACGCACGTACGGGGTGGTTCATTTTAATTGGAAATAAAAAAATACTATTCACAATTTTCAACTCTGATACATATGTTTCAGCGGCGCCCATTTGAAAATGCTTGCGGTTCGATCCCACGGGAAGGAAAAGTTTTGGTGAAACACCTTAGATACAACTACAGCATACGTATGAAACACCCTGTGAGTTGAGTATTGGATATGACTCACCATAACTGAAACTGAACGAGTTCAATTTGATATCTTTGTTTGTTCAACTGTTATCAAGTTTTGCTATGCTGTATGCTGTATTAGCAAAATTTTATCAAGGCAAAGGCAAAGCAAGAAAACTTACATCAGCAAAACGTGACATTAGTTAAAATAACATTGGATTTATTTTTGCAAAAACCTAGCACCGTAATCCACATACATGCACCATGCTCTGAACACAAGTAGTGCATATTGTAATGTAAAATGACTAATGAAAAGATGAATTAAAATGAATGAATTGAGTCAATCATCACTTTTTAATTGCATATATTTTTAGTATTCCTAATATTTTTTATGTAAATCACTATAAATCGTTTTAATTTTTCCCTTTGACAAAATTTTTAGTTGTAGCATAATTTAAGTTCCATCATTGATTTTATTGCATAGCCTCTTTATCCCCTGACAGATTTGAGGTGGACATGTAGAATTCCAGTAAAATGTACGCATACAGAGATTACAGATTTTTCCAGGAAATTCTGACTTGGACCTTGGACGACAACACTATGTTATTGACTATTTGATAAGAGTGCTCACGACATGGCAAGACGCACTTTGTGAATGCTATTACTGTTAAAAAACACAGTCCAGTTCCAGTTTTGGAATTCTATTCGATATGTTTGTACCACACCTCATTTTGTTCACAGAAAACGTTTAAAAATATTTTTTCAACCCTACGACTACGACCGCAGCGATATTTTTTGGCTCTTCAATTTTTATAGAGTAAATTCCAGATTTAAAAATCAACATGAATTCACGACGGACAAATATTCCAAACTCCGAATTGCCATGTGTACCATTAGCTATCACTTTAATCCGTGCCTTGGATATTGATCACGTGAGTGACAACAGAAAATAATTTAAAAAACTACACTAGCTATTTTAAAAATTCCATTATCATTGTACGGTTTTGTTTGAATTCCAAGATATTGGAGTCAGTCCTACTCAACGTGAGAAAATCTGGCGGCGTGACGTTGCTCCTCCCACTCCGATTGGTAAATCACCAGTGGAATGATGCCATCGTAAAGATTTTGGAAAAAACACATCAGAAATCATTGACAAAATATTTTCGGAATGGAACACAAAATCTTCCCCACCAATTTGAGCCTTTGGCCATGGATGAACTAGATGAAGCTATCAAGACATTTTCCTCCACGGCCACTTCACTAAAATTCTCAAGAGTTCAATTCGATTATTTTTACTTCATGACGCAGTCCCTATTTTTCCGAGTAATTTTATTCACACAAATTCATGGATCAAATATTCAACATTTGGTATTTGATACAAGGAATTGTATGAAGGATGAATTTGACTTTGAATTCACTCAGATTTTGACATTGACATCTCTCGGCACAATTTTCAAATCAACCCCTAATTTACAAACTCTGAATTTCAAATTGTGTCGACGTTTACGAAAAAAGCAGATTTTTTCGGAAAAAGAAAATTTACCAAAACTTGAAAAGTTGATCAAAGTTGAGATTTACGAAATGGACGTTCAGGAAAACATGGGTCAATTTCTAGAAGACATTTTCCGTATGGCTCCGAATTTGAATGAATTAAGTATTCGGTGCTACCATGGTTTTCATTCACCGGACAATAATCTGGCCCTTTACATGAATTTGTTTCACACACTCGGAGCTCCAGAAATCCAAATATTTCCAAACTTGGTAAATTTAAAACTCAGTTCTCCTCCATTTGTGACTGAATTGTCTGCATTTGGATATTTTAATTTGACCACACTCGTAATTTCAAGCGTTCAGTTTGCTAGAAGGAATTCCGCACCTCTGAAACCGTTACTGGAATCTGTCAAAACTACATTGGTCACTTTAAAATTAGGAGACACTTCGGACTGGGTCAATTTGTGTCAGAAACCGGAATATAGAAAAGTAACGAGAATTACTTTCGGGATATTTCCAACTGTTATGGAGAATTTGAAAACTTTTGAAGTGAATGTAGTAATATTTCCGATTTTTGACTCATTTAGCACACTCAAGGAATCACAATTTCCTATCCTTAAAAACTTTAGAATAATTGCCCCCGTTCTCAATGAAAATAGTATTCAGGCAAGGTCTTCCAATTTGAAATTGTTCAAGCAATGTCGTCATATTGTCAATGGGAGTCAAATCAGTACAGTTAAAAAGCTTGCAGTGTTTTGTACAAATCATTTGAAAGGCACAATTTTTACAGGGTTTTCTGGAG
>JAQGCB010000153.1:0-30024 GCA_034698835.1 Protaphorura tricampata
ATTATGACAAGTGAGTGTTTTCGGCTATACATGTCAATGGCGAGAAATCATGATATGCTACTGTGTGCATTTTCTACTCACTTTAATTTGAATGCTCATTGGGACATCGCGGTATATTAACTACTACATCCTTAAAACTGTATACAATCGGATAAAAGTTGATAGAAATTAAATGTACATTTTGAAGTGATTTTTATTCGAAATATTTGGAATCCGAAAAAAAAGAATAAACCTAAAAATTTCTATTGGCCGGAAATATCATTCCAGAAAGAGAAAGTTTGTACAGTTTGCGTGAAAGGTCTTCTTGCATATACGCACATCCAATACAATGGAACTTTTTGGACACTGTTCCCAATATTATTACGGCACAATTTGACAACAATTTGACTGAGCATTTTCGAGTATTTCCTACGACAAGTCGACTATTGTACGATAACAAATAATATGTCAAAACTCATAGAAAGATGGTAATGTCCTGCAACATTTCCCCACCATTAGCGTCGTTACTATGTATTTCTATTCTAGTCGTTCTACTTGTCATTCATGTCCTAAATTGGCGCTTCCATGTGATTTCACGGGACCATTTGATGAGATAAACAAACTCGATTATTAATTGCAATTATCATACGAGTCCGACTCATAGATTGGCGACTCTATCATTAGTGAAGCCGTAGGCGAACAGATTGTACTATGTATTGGACCCATTGTACCATGATGAAAACTCCATGGTCGTTATTGTCAACATGCCTATAATCCATTCTACAGTAAACATTGTCTTTTCAGAATTGTGGGAACTCGGACTACAAAGGTTAATTAAGAATGTTGACGAATCGACCATTTGAATAGAAAATAGCCAATTTTGAGTTTGAGTTACGGTTCTTACAAGCAAGGGTGGATATGCGGAGAATTCTCGATTACATCAGGTGAAACTCCGTCTATCAAACGTAATACGCAACCCGTCCAAATTTTCTATACGTCTAGTTTATTCTATTATTGAGACCCTCCATTTCGACATGACAGTTGAATAAATAGATCGAACTCTACGTCCCTACATAATACGTTTAGTAAGTTACAGCACTACCATTCTACATTGAATATGGGATATTTTAATGGGGAGCCGAATATATTTTGTTAGAATGAAAATAACAGCGACTAACATTCGAAACTTCATTTCATCGTTATTTGTACTTTTGTACCTCTGTAGAAATATAAATATATCCCAACATAAATTTAAACAGTCCAGGTTGAGTTGAGCTATTCATTTCTTAATCAGTGAAAGCAGTTTAAAGCACTCTCTTATATTTTAAAATTTGGTATTTGAATTCAAACTTTATTGTTGTTCAAAAAGGTTAAAGAGTGTGTTCAATGACCGAACAGTGTAGGTCACCCTTTAATTATAATATCACATAAATTCCATCCTTTCTTTTACTCGTTTCCGACAATTTGTGAAATCCTACAACTCATTTGGATCACATACATTTAATGAAATTCCTCTACGTGTACCCTAACGTTCCTTATATGTAGTGTAATAAACCATGAAAAATCCGATAGTCACGTACAGTGTGATCACAATACCAGAGGCTAAATTCTTTAGAGAATTCACTTGACAATACCGGGTGGAATAACAGTCATATTGGTGTTTCCATAAGAGTCATGTTTACTCAATTCAATTTTATTAAAATTTTCTTATGTTAAGCTAATACCTCTGCCTTACGTCAACATCATATTCAGATTCACAGAGCTGGTATTGACACTAGAGAATAGCGCTACAGAATGTATAGAGAATCTAGCTTTTTGGCATATAACGTAAGATTGGACCGTCGCGTCACTTGCCACATTCTTCAGCGTCAAATTTTGATCTATTTCGATTCAGTCAAAGCTGAATTTCAATTTAAAAAAAACTGCAGAATTCTCAGAAAATAGACTCCGCTGATAAATTAACATTCAAGTTCCATCGTAACGATGTACTAGAAAAGCTATGCTGTTGACGACCTTAGTAATATAAATTCAAATCATGTTAAATCGACCGGAATCCTTTTTCAGCGTTGACAAATCATTTCACTTGCTTTTTTTTCTAGGAAAGAATTCCGTGACTATTTGATGAAAGAAAAGAGAGAGCTTTCTCTACACTTTCTCAATTTAGTTAGTTAATTGCTTTTAGTGTGGTCAAGAATTTCAGCTCGCGCTGTTGTCAATAGTCATCAGGCTTTGAATCACAATTCAAAAGTTTGAAGAGAATAGACATACAGAATAAATTGGTTTGCGAGAAAACTGAGCTCACGGTGGTACCCTGTCAAGTAATACTGAAAGTAATTTGACATTACACAACTTTGAGAGAAAAATTTACCACAAAGCATACATACCTGTGGGATGGCACAAACCATGGCGGCGACCCAAGCCGCTGCCAACATGGGTTTCTCCCTTCTCAATTTCAAGGGATGAATAATGGCAAAATAGCGATCCAAACTGATACAAATGAGTACTGTGGAGCTGAGGTAAAGTCCAAATGCACTGAACACTTTACAAAGTTTACAAACTAAGTTTCCACCGTACCATTGGATTGTAATTCTCCAAATGATTTCCAATGGTATAACACCGAAAGTAACTAATAGATCAGCGATTGACAAATGTAAAATCAGAGTACTGATACGGGACTTTGTCCTACGGGTTACTGCGAAGAAAACTGACAAATTACCAGCAGCAGCAATAATAAAAATAATTGAGTATGTAATTGTGCTTATGACGGCATTTTGACTCATAACAGTGAAATTAAGTGGGATTGAATTGGACGTATTCGTATCTAATTGTTGGTCTTCAAAAATGTTTGTGGCATTCTCTGTGGTCCAAGTTGATTCAGTCATGTTTCTTCAATTAATGCCGTCAGTGCACTTAAACAATTAATTTAGGGAGTCCTTTTCGGATATGTAAAGTTAAACAAATATCAACGAGAGGACACAAGGAAATTTGTCTGGTTTGGTCCGAGTCGCTGTCGACAATGAGAGAAAGTTGTGAAAGCTGGAGAAAGCTTGAGGACGACTCGCGTTCAGAACAAGTCTGACAAGGAAACTACTCTTGATGCAAAACCATATTGGTCTGAAAGATCACATCGAGTGCCCTGGGCATAAAAATGTGCCTTATTTGGTCATCAGTTCGCCGTACTATACCAAAAATTCGATTTGGGATTTGGCTTATTCAAAAAAAAATTATCACGGTAGCGAAATATATTCGTACAGAAGGAATAGTATTTTTTATTATAACAAATTAATTTAAAAATATAAATAATAAAGAGTGCATATTTGTGGTCAGGACGCTCAGCGCTCGATAGGATTAACTAGGATACTTAACACTCTCATTAGTTTTGGATCAATTTGGTTGACGCGTGAAAGTTTCCTTGTAGAATCCATTGAGGGTGTATTGAATGCATGCGCCAATTTATTTTCCCAAAAGAAGTTGAACGTTGCGGTTCTTGATATTTGGACTTATCGTTGCTTTCCAGTACTCTAAAACTAGAATTATTGACAGCGTTTATCGTCTCGTAGTCGCAATTTACAATACATAATCTCTGAGTCTCGGATATGAAGTCATCGATTTGTAATTTAAAGACTCTTGAGTCGAGTGAGAGGAAATGAGGAGTTTGACAACATAAAAAATCCGGAGGAAGTCTTAGATATTTTTTACAGGTTTGATTCCGTTGCTAGACATCAAATTACCTCATGGAAACTTTCAAGAGAAGAAAATATTATGCTGGTATACGGATGAAATTTTTGTAAAGAAAATACTTGGACTTGGAATAAGTAATGAGTCTTTTGACAAGGGAGCGTTTCAAGGAGAGTTATCTCCATGTTTGACCTTCACAACCGGAAATGGAAGCCCTAAAGCTGGAATAATAATTCAAACGAAAATTCGTAAATCCCGTACATGATATTTTTCAGTAGAATCAACCTTAGAGGTACTTCGTAGAGATATACTTGAATTTGTGGTTTAAAACTGGTAGGTCCGCGTTGCTTTCTTTTGGTGGCTCATTGGTTACAATTTACACTCCGCAGTATATCTTTAAACAATTTTTGCACTCAGGCGAGTTTCCTTGTCTAACCGAGTGCGGATAAATTAGACTGGGCTTTCTATGCTCAAAAATAATCAGTTTGAAAGATTCCCTTCTGATAGAAAAAGTTGAAATCTCAAAACTCGTACTAATCAGGCCCCATAATTTCATAGTCGGAAGAGGAACAGAAAGTAAACAAACTAATTTAAGTAGAACTACGGTGTTTGGTTACTAAAAACAAGTGCAGTGGTATAGAAAGTTTCAACTTGGAAAACAAAGAAAACAACCCCTTCAGTGTTCGTCTCCACGAAGAGATTTGAAAAAAGAAACCTTGGCCGAGTTCTTTTCAACTTTCGAAGGCTTGAATGACGTCTGCCATGGATTTTTGAAACCCAGCTGTGGAGTGAATTCAACTTTTTCAAATAATTTTGTTAATAAGAAAATGTCATCGGGAAATATTATACTGATATAAAAGCATGATGTCGTCGACGTCCTTTCACTTGATCAAACTTGTCAGATGGAATTGAATTGAATTCATCCATTCATTTCTTTCTTACTGTTTTTTTTGTACTGATTCGGTGAGGAGTGAAATTTGTCATCATGGAATGCAAAGGCTTGGAATGTTCACATTCCTACGTACTTTTATTTTCTGGTTTAGAAATTGGTATGCATCATAGTCATTGAAGTTTCATTCAGATTAGAACGAAAAAAAGAGCAAGTAATTACAGATGGTGATTACATCATGCACTATATTGACTCTGCAGAAAATTATCTGACTTTTCGTTAATGACAATTACGTTCCATCATTCATAAGTGGGGCACTTTTGTTTTATAAAATTGTTCTCTAATTTCGGGAAAAATCTCTGGAATTATAATCGTCCGCTATTTCTCCGACTTTTTCCCAAAAATAATAGGAAACAAGTCGGTCGCTTGAGTCAAAGATAGACGAAGAATTCACTTCCGTATTCTTATTCAAAAGCAGGACTCATTGACTTCGCCCTGTAAGTCCCCTCAGCGACAAATTCTCATTTGTGTTTGTGAGCATAAAACCTAACAAAGGGCATACAGAAGAAATTCTATTTTACTTCACGGTACTTGCGATTAAGATATCGTCTTACCCAAATTCTAAATTTTTTGTAACAACACCGGCCGAAAACTTCCGGCCGGTCTACCAATCAAAATTTCTAAATTCCATCCCTGCCGAAATAGAAGTTCCATCAAAATTTTTGGATTGAAATTTATACCAGTCGATCCGGGTCACCATTATGTCTTCCCCCAATTCCAACGAAGTCACAGAATTCAATGATTTGCCGGTATTCTGAATGTACCCAGTATAATCTTTACATTTGACTCTTACTAATATTTTTCGACTTCAAAAACTTTCAGTGTGTCTCAGTGCCTAATTCATTTAATTTTATCCAAATTTTTCTCATAGCCTGAGATGAAGTACCACATTTTTGAGTACCTTAGTCCAAGTGACCTAAGCATTATAATTGGCGTATGTCGCAACTGGCACTTTCTCATTTCAATCTGGGAGTCTTTCCTTGAGAAAGTAACCGTCACAATTTCGAATGACGCAACGTTTGCACTGTTCCTCAAATCATATACTAATTGGACAAGAGTCAAACTTACTCATAATACACATGATTTGAATCAAGCTCAAGGACCGATGACATCTGATGACACATTCCTTGCAAAAATAATTATGGAACCGAAAATGATTTGGTCCACGCTAAACAAACTGTCATTGTTTTACTTGAAGGGTTTGGAATCTGAAACCTTAATTGGTGCAATAGCATGTTGTACTAATTTGAAGACACTTTGCATTGACCATGTTCATTTCAAGTACGAGTTAGATGCGGAAACCGAGCCTATTTCTGATAATATCACTAATGCTCGACGTATTGCTCAAAATCTCTCTGTTCTCAAGATCTATGGAATTCGTATTTGGGACATGACCTTCCTGTACAATTCATTTGCCTTGAATACAGAAAATTTGAAAGAATTCTGTGTCAAGGAATGCCAATATACTACAAACACTTTTGGTAAGAAAAGATTCGACGGATAGACAATTTTAGAATAAGAATAGAAAATTCAGTCTTCAATTTTTTTTAATGAATTCGCAGTTCATCACCCTAATGAGGAACCGGAGGAGGATCAAACAGATTTATTTTTGGATCACACTCGAACAATTCTCTCCAACAATTCTATCACCCTGAAAACACTTGAATTTTCATTAAATAAATCAGTGGCAATGTCCAAATTCTATCGCCGAGTGTTTTCTACCCTCGCAACATCTTCTAACAATAGACTTCAGTTGACGAAACTTTCTCTGTTCTTGTATTCACCGGGAATTAGCCTTATGAACGACTCATATTTTTGGAGGGATTGGAATGAGGAAGAAGATTTTGATGAAAATGAAGAAGAAGCTTTAATTTCACCCACAGAACTTTTTAACATATGGAGAGAATTCATTGGAACACAAATGAATTTACAATCCCTGCGTATTCCACATATTCAACTTTTCATGAACCCATTCGAAGAGACTCATCATCAAGCCTTCTTCAACCTTTTGACCTCTTTGCCACCGACACTGAAAGAACTAGACGCGACTTTGGAACAACAAGGAGTCAACCGCCAAAACTTGATGAAAGTTTATGAACATTTGGTCGTACAAACTACAGTCTTCGACATGTGGGAGTACTCGGAATTTATAGCAACGGCTGATCCTACTTTTTTGGCTTTAGAGACTACCGAGGGAAGATTGACTCCAAAAAGTCCAAATTTGGAAACCTTGAAAGTTTACTTTCACACTGGGCGTAATATTACTGAGGAAGTCATGCTCAGAGTCTTCTATGTTATTGTGAAGGGTTGTCCGATTCATTTAAAGAAGTTGATTCTGAGAGGAGTTCACATTGGAGATAATGGACTACAAATGATTATAAAATATTTGCCTTTATTAGAAGTCTTGGATATGAAATCCAGAGTAGATATATCGGATTATGGTGTGACTGGGATCTCCAAAAGTTTTCTCACATATATGATGAAGGATTTCAAGGAATTCCGAAACGCTCCCATTCTAGAAGAATCGGACGGGGTTTTTGTCGGTGCATTTTTGAGTACACTAGAGCGTAAGTTCATTCCAAACATTATTCAGATAGACACTTCAGACAAGATGACAAAAAGCCAAGGCAAGTTTAACAGGGTCCCTGTTAAACTTGCCTTGACAAAAAACTACTTTTATGATGGTTTATTTGTGTCCGGGATGTTGCTCTTACTTCAACTCACATATGGAATGTATGTGTAAAAATGCATTTTGTTTTCGATCTCCTGTTTGAAGATCTGGCTCTCTTCAAGCGTCCTGAAGGTTTATTGCATTTATTTTTTGGCGTTGTAAAAGTTAGGAATAAACCTCATTCTGATATTTTTCAAGTGGTTTAAGCAATGCAATGGTTACGACGTGAAAGCAATCTCTTATTAAAGGCACAAAACAACTGAACGTAAAGAACCGTACAAAGGCTATGAGACTAGAATAAGTTGAGTTGTATGATCATAAGCACGAGTTCATCAATCATGCAACGCGTTATTCTATCACCTCAGGAAAATAGAGTGGCGGGTTGTCAACAACACCCGACAGTAGACACGGACCAGAGTTGATTTTTTTTAGATATCTTTGAGTCATTTTCCTAGTTTTCCAAAAGTATAGTGGCGAAGACATTTTGGTAAATACGAGCGCAGACACCCTGGTTGGCGCCTAACAGCCGCCATACCGTTATACCGTAACCACTTAAAAGAGACTTTTAATATTTCTAGGTCTAAAAATTCTGAAACTGCCAAGTCTTCGGAAACTGTCGGACATTGGAATTTTTTATGGGCTCAAACTCCCCCGCCTGACGAAATTGTGTCTGTCTACCGATCAGCCTTACAATAAAGTATGCGAAAAGTTAAACAATTTTTATTAAGATTTATCGATCAGATGATATCTCGGATTAATCAAATACCCATTAACTATCTACAGATCACAGACTGGGGGTTAGAACAATTAGCTGCAAATTGTCCGGAACTTGAAACAATTCGACTTGCTGTTGGATGCTTAACCACCATCGAAGGAATACAAAGTTTTGCCAGTAAATTAAAGAGAGTGAAAGCATCAAAATCTGTCTTGAAACGGGTAACATATGTCATATACATTAAAACATATGGCTGGAGTTAATCATGAGATAATTGTGATTTTTATTTTAATTCTAGGTCGTCCGTTATGACTACGCCCCTAAGGTGAGAATCTCGGCTGCAGAATGAGTAAATGGATATATAGAGTTGCAGCGACAGCGATTGCAAATTGGATTTCCTTCGAAATTGTGAACATTCGTTCGAAATTCAAAGCACATTCGATATTTTTCTGATTCTGAAATTCCGAATCTATAGTATTAAAATTTTCTAAATTCCAGAATATATTATTCATATAAGAATATATAGATATCTGAATTCCAAATTATGTCATTGCTTTTGATGTTTAGTAAATGACTAGAGATCGATTTGATGAGATGAAAATGGAAACTGTGGAACGTTCATTAATGTCAAGGTGAAATGTGCATCTTCCGGGAAAAGCCAATTACATTTTTTTTTGCGAAGGACTTTCAAAGACCTAATTTGATTATAAGCTATACATGTAATTCTAAAAGTGTAACCGATAGGAAAATCTGTAGCAAGTTCGAAACAGTTTGACGCTACCAGAGTTCGACCTGGAAATTCGCCAACACTTCATTGGACTACTTGCAAATATATGTATATATCTCACATTAATACTGGTACGATACAAAAAAATGTTTTGAAGAATTATTTGATTCAAAATACGGACATCTAAATCTTACATGTTAGGTGAAAATCTGACTCAGAGATTGTAGCAGACTTGCCAAAATACCTCCAAAAAAATTACACGAAATCTTACCAACGAAATGAACTAGAATTTTCATATACATTTATTCATGTAATGTCAATTGACAATGCAAATCATAAATACTATAAATGACCAAATGACTGCCTGGTCTTGAATAGTCGGCAGGGGCTCGAATAAACGCCGGGTCTTTCTCCATTACGGTTATGGAGAAAGCGGTGAAAGTCCTGTGGTGACAATCGACCTGTCGGTCGAATCGGTCATTTACGGTAGGAATTTTGAGCAAAAACTTAATTGTAACTGCAATTGTGAAAAATGTTCTTAAGAACTTCAGGTCGCACTAGAAAATGGGACTTCATTATTAGTTTTTATAAAAAGACACAAGAAACTGGAACCTTAAAAATACACCTGTCACCGTCACCGGGTGACTCGGAAATCTCGGAACCTTAAATTTTCTTCCAAATCAATAACAGTGAGAAGTGCGGGAGAGTTGAACTCAAATCAAAACAAATTTTTCTCATATAAAAAATGTAGCTAGTCACAAAAACCGCTCACCACAAACCGTTCAATCACAAATTTGCCAAAATTGGATTAAAAATCTTACCATGGCTCAATTTGTGTAAGATATTGACGAGTGGTCAAGCGTCAAGGGCGTCAAGGTCAAAGTTGAGGTCAAGTTTCGTTTCTCCAGAAGGATGGGGTTGCAAGACATTGAAGACATCATTCAACCTATTGACAGTGATCGGAGTGTTGGTCTTGAAGAAAATTCACTAGTCAAAATCAGGAATCATAAGAAAATTTCTGTCAAAGAATTTAATCAAGAGAATGGGACGCGAGGCAATAACAAAAATGGTAAGGTCAAAATTTTTATGGAAAATTCATATTCAATCGTCATGAACGTATTAATAACATTTACTATCAATTATTTCTTAAGGTCTCAAATGTGGAACGAACAATGAAAATGAAAGTATTAATAATGAAGACATCGCCAACGTTTGTGGGAATGACATGATTCCATCAAATTATTCAATTTTTTTGAAAACATGGGGTTGCAGTCATAATTCATCGGACAGTGAGTATATGGCAGGACTCTTAGATGCGTATGGGTTCAGAATTACAGGTTAGTTTACTTGTATTAAGTTTGTTTCATAAATAACATGCTTTTTTGATAGTAATTTTGTCATATTCGGCTTATCATTTCTTTTCGTTTATCAAACCCGGTCCTCATTATCTGACTGCGTGAACATTATTTACGCCTTTCTTTCAAAAATCGAATATTTAATTATTTCTATATTTTATTGAATAGATGACAAGAATTCTGCGGATGTATGGATTCTGAACAGTTGTACTGTCAAAGGTCCTGCTGAACAGCATTTCAAAAACGAAATAGAGAATGGACTTGAACTTGAAAAGAAAATTATTGTTGCCGGATGTGTCCCTCAAGGTGAACCCAGGGCTGCCTATGTGAAAGTGAGCTGCTAATTATCTAACTTAAGAGTAACTCCGCGTACCTATCACCTATCATACTTTATTTCAACCCTGCATTAAAATTTTGCAGGGATTGAGCGTAATTGGTGTCCAACAAATCGACAGAGTAATTCAAGTTGTGGAGGAAGCATTACAAGGGAATGTAGTCAGATTTCTATTGAAAAAGAAAGAAAGTGGAGTTCGAATGGGTGGGGCTAGTTTGAATCTTCCAAAAATTCGTAAGAATCCACTCGTCGAAATTATTCCAGTGAGTACAGGATGTTTGAATCAGTGCACTTATTGCAAGACGAAGCATGCCAGAGGGGAATTAGCAAGTTACCCTGAAGGTTGGTTCATTTATAGAGCGTTTAACTTCTTTTTGATTTTTTTTAATCGAGAGAGGTTTCGTAGAGGTAGAGAGTTTTCATTTTAGTAGTTTGCTTATCTCAATTTTTATTTATGGTTTATACATCATTCCACATTCTGTTCAACAAAATGCCAAGTTTATGCTAGTATTTATTATTTAATTCGTGAAGAATTTATTGATCTCATTATTGTAACAAAGCTTCATAACACACAATATTTTATATACTTATTCAGAATGTTTTTCTAGAGGACATCGTTAGCAGAGCGCAGCAAGCCTTTCTGGAAGGTGTCCGAGAAATTTGGCTCACATCCGAAGACATTGGTGCCTACGGAATTGATTTAGGAACAAATATTGTAAACTTATTAAGAAAATTAGTGGGCGTTATCCCACAGGATTGCATGCTCAGAGTTGGGATGACAAACCCTCCTTACATTCTGAATCATCTGGATGAGATTGCTGAGATTCTTCAACATCCTCGAGTTTATGGATTCCTACATGTTCCTGTACAATCAGGGAGTGATTGCATATTGTCAGACATGAAACGAGAATATTCCATTGATGATTTTCAAAAAGTTGTGGATACCATTAAACTGAGGTAAGCATTTCAAGCACGAAAACAATACGTCTAAACGAGCCACACTTTTCTAACTCAACTAAACTACTAAAAGCAACAAATACAACTCAAAATGATATTTTGTTTAATTGTTTATTTCAATTTTACTCTAGAATTCCTGATGCCACAATTGCCACAGATATAATATGTGGTTTTCCGACGGAGACAGAGCAAGACTTTCAGGAGACTTTCAAATTGTGTGACAAAAATAAATTCAAGGTTTTGTTTATCAATCAATTCTACCCGAGGAAAGGCACTCCAGCGGCACGGATGAAAAGAATTGATACTTCCGTGGTTAGTAAAGCATTTATAATTTATATATCATATAAAATCTGGAGTACATAGCCACATGTAAAGATGTAGTTGGGATTTTGGAACAGTGTATTTTAGTATGTCATAGGTCATGACACAGTTTTTTCTCCTAAGTCTAGATTCCAATTGAAGGTCAAGGCCAAGGCTAATGATTTATAGCACACGCACTCCTTTGGTAGGGCCAGTCAGGGTCGGGGTGGAGTCTTACGCAATATGTTTTTGGGATTTACTTTCGAAGGAAAGTAATTAGTGTGTTACTTTAAACAGGTCAAGAGTCGAACAAAACGAATTGGAGATCTATTCAATTCTTACATGCCTTATGAGAACAGGATTGGAAAAGTCTACAAAATCCTAATTACAGAGATTTCACACGACAAGAAATTCTACGTTGGGCACAACAAATTCTATGAGCAGGTAAAATAATAGTCAACTTCTCAATCAGAATAACGTCGGCAGTTAGTAACAGGGTTTTATATATCGATTATTTGTCTGTGAAGATTCTGGTCAAAATGGAACCCTCACTCATGGGAACTTGGGTCACCGTAAAAATAATTTCAGTCTGTAAGCATAGTATGACCGGCGAAATAATTGAACCAAATCATGATTATTACACACTTATAAAATCCGCATTTCTTGTTATGATAGCAATGCTGATGCTGTTCATAATAAAAACAAAAGTTATTTAAAAATATTCACATGGTTCTGTCCCAAAATATCTGTCTCCAAAATTTCCAATTCCTGGAATCACGTAGAATTTCTCATTTATTTCTGGATCTACGGCTGTAGTTACGATTTTCACCTTTGGAAATGCATAGGCGATTGAATGGACTCCTGTGTGAACAAAATGATTTCATTGTTAATGTATTCACAAATTGAGCTTTCTTAAACTTCATACGACTCAGACTCACCGCTCTCAGCCATGAGAAGTGAAAGCAACATGATATTTTCTTCTGGTACATCATGATCAAGGAGAATTCTGATTGCCATCATAGCAGCAGCTCCTAGTGATTCAAAGTTTAGTTTAGTCAGATTTTCAATTTAAAATTAAAATGGTAAAATTAGTAAAATAGAATTTACCTGTGGCAACGGTTGCATCCATGAGCATAATATGATAGTCAGCAATGTCTTTTGGCAGACGTAAATAATACAACTCTGGTTCTCCAGTAGATTCATTCGTTTGAATCAGAATTTTCCCGATTCGGATGTCCTTACAGACTTCATTCAGGGCCTGTTCCATAGTTTCTCCAGCACGAAGAATGGAAACTCCACAAATTTTGTGGACACTCGCTCTCTTTCCTTTGTATAAAACCATTTGAGGAGTCTCAACAGTTGTGTCCTATGAAAGGAAATATTTAGGATTAATATTCACCCAAGAAATTTTTCAATGTAATTTTAGCCAGCCAAGTTAGCCTAGTATTCCTCACCTCGAATGGAAGTAAGCTCAAAGCATATTCTATCAGCAAACGAATCAATCTCTTGGAGTAAAAAATAAACTCATCTCGAGGGGTATCCTCAGACCGAATGAAAGTGTGCAGTCCAAAAATCTGTTGCAAAATTTATGATAACCAGTTTCAATGAAATCTTGAAATCTTGTGAATTAGAATTCGGAACCAATTTGTACCTGACTAGTGGATGGCAAAAGGAACAATGAGTCAGGCTTGCCCAGTCCTTGTCCGCCTTCTGGTGGCCAAGCCTCTGCTAATTTTTCACGATTTTTCATCATCCGCTGTATAGTATAATATAGCATTTGTGTTAAAAAATCTATTCGTGGCTTAAAATACTATTGAACTCCTATTTATTATTACAGCTTGTAGCTCAGTAGTGACGTGCATGACAATCAGGTTTATGGCAACTTCATTTTCTCCACCACGTGGTACAATGATGTCAGCTTGGGCCATCTGCGGAAATCAATACATAGAATTATAGTTTTCGGTTATTTTTAAAACTGAGGAATGCGAATGTCTAGGTTAAATTAGTCTGACAGACCTGAGGTGCAATATAAGTGTCAAAGGCCGGTTTTACGAAATTCTTGTACTGTTTGACGACTCCTAGTAAGTCACGGCCACGGTCCATTATATCACGACGAAGTCGTCTTTCCAAGCGAGAATCAGCGTCAGTATCGACAAATACTTTGACGTCCAGAAGCTAAAATTATCATTAAATAAAATGAGTCAATCTCTTACAAGTTGCGATTTTTATGCAAAATTTAATGGGTATTCTATGTACCTTAGCAACTTCTGGTTTATGAAAGGCCAAAATTCCTTCGAAAATGATTACGTTTGCTCCGTACATAGTTTTCTGTTCATAAAACAATGATTTTACGGAATTATTGTATTTATTTTGGAAAAATTATTCGTTCTTGTAAGATTTAAATGAAACCCACCGATTTGGGTTCTCTTGAGTGAGTCACAAAATTATAAACTGGGACTTCAACTTTTTTCCCGTCACGAAGTCGACGAATCGTCTCTTCTAAAAGTTCAAAGTCGAAAGCATCTGGATGATCAAAGTTATACTCATTCCTGTGTGACTGTTCATGTTGTTTCTCATCAAGAATCTGTAGTAATATGAATCAAACATTTCTTACATATAGAAATTAGGCTTTAATTTTCTATCGTTTCTCAGGTTGACCTCAACCGCCATAAAGCGAAATACCATTCACCAATTGCTAAACTGAACTAGCCATCTCCACATAAAACTATTGCGTAAAATTAGAGACATTTTTAATCAAGACACGTCAAAATGTTGAGTGCTCAAATGACATCTGTGAGATTAATTTAATCCAGACTTTGATTTTAAATAACATCATTCTAAATAAGCGTGCATGGGGTCATTGAAACTGCAATGAATTTACATTTAATATTTCTTTCACTACAAATAATTCTCGTAGTAGACAAAATGAGGACGACTTAATGCGCATTTATTGTTTTATTTTTAAATTGCATTTCAGTTAGCTGTGGTCGCGAAATTTCTGGTTAGGCCTTAACATAAGTTTAAACTCTTTTGGATTTGAAATTCAATAAACATTATAGTTAGGACACGAAATTTTCCAGTATAACCATACCGTGACACACATGGTACGTAATTTCAGTAAAAAGAAAACCGTGTCACACATAAATAATTTTTACAGGCGCTACGCTGAAACATGTTCAACACTTCCTTTCGTTATTATCAATAGCCATAGTGGTTCACACTTAATAATGATAAACTATTGACCTTATAAAAGCAATCCATGGAGAGACGGGTCACCCATGGAACATTGAGTGCTGTGATAATTTTGTCCGCGACAGTGGTTTTTCCGCTCGCAGAGCCGCCACTTATTCCTGTACACGAACCGATAATTATATCAAGACAAAATCAAGATGATGAATAAGCATATTAAATGTCAAGCCAAACAAACAGAGATTGTGGTACACAGTGACTTTATCAACATTTTATAAAAATAGAAGCTTTACTACACAGAAAAACTGAGAAATTCACAATAGACGACCATAAGAATGACTTGAAAGCGTCGTCGGTCGCCTAATCTCAAATTAAATAAAAGCATTTAAGAAGAAGGAAGGACAAGCTAGAGAAGATAAGAATGAGACAAAGTCGACTTTGAGTCGGTGGACCATAAAATTACGAAAATTCTTACCCGACCTTTTTTACTTTAAAGTATTCTTACCAGTGAGACGAATCTCAATCAATAATTGTCCTGGGTAAGAATTTTCGGATTTCAATTTTATTGGTTCGAAAAAAAACTTACCAATAACGCAGGGTTCTACGTGTTGACCAGCGGGGTCATACCATGGAGGACCTGAAATTGTATTCATAGGAAATAAATATTAACTTGGTTGAGGTTTCTCCTTAATTCTGAATATCATCCAATGCTGTGAATGTTTTCACTTACGCCCAGCAGTGTAAATGGTTCGAGTCAAAGTTCTCAAGATTGGGTCACGAACTTTATTCCCTGAAGCTGAAATTGTTCTTTGTCTCCTGGTTGGAGTTGGTGATTTGGAAGGATTTGATCCATCTAAGACAACGAGACAATTACAATTAATTACAATTATTTCAGATTAAAATTTTTGTTTTAATTGTAATTTTTTTACTTGAGCTGACTAAGACTTCATCGTCAACATCCTGATCATCAGACCCAAGATTCCTCAAATTCTCCAATTCCGCATAGCCACCGTCACTACTGCAAACCCATTTAAAAGAACGACTCATTACGATTTATTATTTGAGAAATAATAAATTTAAATCGATAATGCTGTCAATGCAAATTTTAAGGAAGGAATGAATTGTCTAGATAATTATGCAGAATAGACAATAATTCCAACCCCAGACACGGGCACTGGCTGGGATCACACTGTCCCACAGACGGCTAAAGTTCAAGGGTCAACCTTTAAAGTCATGAAATTCTATCCCTATTCTGTGTCATATCCGCACACGCAGACTAAAATTCATTCCCATCTTAGTCATCATATTTTCTTATTGCTGGATAAATTCCAAACTCCAGAGAATCAGATTTCAAATGATAAACTCGACTGTCGTAGAATTTGAAGGACAAGCCATTGCATTGCAGGACTCAAGTTTGACAATTCAATTTTCAAAACATTATTTTCATGCTTCGTATACGTATTGACTGGAAATCTCGGAATCACAAATAGTTTTCATAAGACGATAACGGCGGAAATCAATACCACATGAAATGTTTTCCCTAGAGCTAGCCGTCAAAAACATCAAAATTCTGAGAAGGAACCGACAAATGATTGTGTTGTTCCGCACGTGCTTTATTTAGTAAACAAAATTGACCCCGAATTCAATTCTACTCAACATGTTGAATGAAAAAATCTACTGGTCTGTTCTGTTGTGCTTAAAAATTACAGGAAGTGTTAACGTACAGTTACAGTTATATAACGTATTGGTGAATTTCTGCTGCAATTTAGCATAAACAATTCCTTGAATTGAATGAAACGAACACTTCAAGATCGCAAACAATAACAATACGTCTGACATGGGCCAATTCAGTGTAGCCTGAATTTCCGGACCGTCTGAGCTACATTCAATTCGGTTTACAGAAATAAAAAAATCTTGAACCGTCAGAATCCATTTTCTGGTTATCACAGTCATGATTATGAGTATACAAAGAAATTCTGCCGGCTGTGGCTCTACAGTTCGCAAAATTCTCGATAATTGATGACTGAAATTATATTCGTGAGCTTACTTCCATAGAAATATACGCTGCGGTTGTCGTTTTGATTGAACTGCACTTGTTGCATTTTGCCATTGCATGTTGCATGCGCGTCAATCTAATATTCGCAGTCATATTTATAGAATTCTTTAGGTTTTCAATAAATAGTCGTTTCATTTTAAGCTGATAAAGTGCATTTCTCATTTCATGTACGCGATGACATCATTCACTCACATTTAACGTAGGCCTGCGAAGATAATGAATGACCACAAATTGAACGAATAATAACAAATAATACTAAATGTGACTGAACTACTATTATAATTTTGTTTGGTACGAAGTTTTTTTGTGATTTTTATGAATTTATATCACTTTCTCATTACTAAGAAATTGTGGATTGGTTGGAAAACGTTGGTGGAAAGTCACTAGGAATAATACACTATAATAGTACCCATAATTTAACAGACCTTATGGGTCACAACTCACAAGTATGCCTGATTTGACTGCTGATGAATTTTTGACGCGCGGTTACAATAAATATTAATGAGCTAAAAGTGTTTTATAGTTGAGTATATTTGTGATTTAATTGTAATGACTATATAATTTTTGACGTCTTAGCCTCTTAGCCTGATCTGGTTTTTAGATATAAGTTTTCGTCTTTACCTATTCACAATTTTAAGTTCGGAAAATCCTTGAGCAATTCAAGCTCATTAAGATTTTGTTGTTTAACCGATCAGTTCAATGAATATCGAAAAGCCTAACCTTTTCACGGTGAGGGATAATGCCATGATGCAGTTATGACGAGCAATTTGTTGAAATGTCAAAAGTTTGACAAGAAAATTAATCCCGTCGTAGCAATTCCAACGGGTTGAGCACTTTCAAACCGATAGGTTGATTGGAATTTATAAATTAGTCCTCGACCGACAATTTGAGGAAACTGGAAGTTATATTTTCTTTTCATTCCATTCCATCGTTTTCAAATAGACACGTCGGACAAGGAAAGGCATGCATGGCAGTAAGAAGCCAAATGATCGATTCCTTCATTAACAATTTAATTCAAGTGTGGGACGAGTATTAGAATTTTCGGAGAAACTCCCCCAGTCTAACCAGGTGAAACTCAAACCCAAAGCGAGTTACTAAATACTGGAAAAGGTACATATATAAATATTATATGCAATGAATGAATCACTAATCAGAATAGTCGTCAGTCGAATTCGTGGTATTCATTTTGTAATAAGAAAGCGAGAGAATTAAGAATTAATATGCTTTTCCTTGAACCCGGCCATATTCATTTATTTCATATGAGCTGTCGCACGTGCCAGATTCCGATATAGTGAAGTGACCCACAATGACAATCTCAAAATATTCAGACTTCTAACATCGTGAACTTATTTGCATATTAGTACTCAGATCAGCTTCAAATCTTTAAAGTTACATTATCGGACCTTTTGTTTACGGGAAATTCGTTGGAATTAATATGTATATGTGTGTATAACGTGTACAGCCGAGAATTCCTAACCGGGACTAAAAATATTTCCATTTATCGAAAGTAGGTTAGATCTGACGTTTCGATTTCGACACCGGAGAGATATGAATTTTATCAACTTCCGTTAGGATTTGTCCGTTAAACCGGAGTACGTTAAGCCGCAGAGCGCAGATACGTTAAACTGGGTTTACGGGTTCAATTGCTAATTGTTCCTCTCAATAATCTTTTAATACAATGCTACTCCCACAAAGCATGATCAAATATCCTTGCAATTCTCGTCAGAAGTGATACGTATCTGGTTTGGAGAAAGGCATCCTAGCTTAGGAAGAACTCCAATAGAGAAAACCGTCTAAAGAGCATGGAGACAAACCATGTCTGCCCAAGGGATGGACTCTAAATACATTAAGACCACATGACAACTTGAACTACCATGCAACATTTGACCGAACTATAGAATTAAGAACTAATCTTGTTTCTAGATGCAGCTTTCATAATTTTGACCATGCTCACGACCCGAGAATTGTCTATTTTGATGAGTTATGAGTTACACATTTACATACAAACAAATTGTATTCCTCTTAAAATCTGCTCGCATAATAATAATTTGGCACTGTTTCATGCTCAGATTCTCAAGTTTATGTTCTGTTCTGTTCTACGCATTAAGGATCAAGTTACTTGACACTCACCTCAAAGAGCTGGCAGAACTCGGAGTTTCTTTTAATTTTTTCTCAGAACTTTCTTCAATCGCAATTGTAACAGCTTTAGTGTTCGTGGAAGCTGCATTCTCTAACTCTATGTCATCATCTAAACTCATTTTCTTCATTCAGGGATTTAAATAAATTGTACAAAATAAAAAACTTTTTTCTTGAAATGGACTGTTTTACAACGTTTAGAGTATAAATGAGTGTGCTTTCGTCAGTCAGTCTCACGGTCTTGTTGTTGTCACTGTCAGAGTCACGCCGAAACTGTTTTCAATCTAGCGCTACAACGCAACCCACACTTGTTCCAATAATCTTTCGTTCTCTTCTCTCGGGTTCTAACCCTTTTTTATCCCCACAAGATCACCCAACTCAACACGCTATACATTGTCTCTCATCTACTAATTCAGTCCCAGTTCTCTAGGATTTCTTAGGGGCCAAGGCCAAAGCCCAAGACCAAAACTTTAGAAAATTACTCAATCGGTCAGAAATCTTGACCATTTCATTCTCGGTCTGTCAATGTAAAGATAAACAAACTCTGTGTATATGCTTTGAGATAGAACCATATACCCAATACTCGATATTATCAATCCTGGAAAAGGTCTGCATAACACATGAAGACGTTATAATGTAGTATTAACCATACCAGATACCACAGGCTCTGGTAACTTCTAGTTTGAATATCTTCGAATATAAATTTTTCGAATCACACGGTTACTCAGTTCATTGTAGCATTAGTCACAAATAAATACCTTGTTTAATAAAGGTTAAGTGGTAAAGGTTCGAAAATCATGTCATTCCGAAAAATGCCAATTAATGAGAGAACCTAGATTTGACATACTTTCAGAAGTTAGTGCATATTTATTTTCAAAATCGTAGGAATGAACGTGCTTTCAATATTGCGTACAATATGCCCAGCATAGTTTGTCGTATGTGTTCATGCGGAATTTGATGAATCAAGAATATTCCTGTAGAACATACTAATTTACTTTAAATAGAGTAAAGTGTTAGGGTATGATTTGGGCCAGACCAAATCTTAAACAAAATATATATGGGCATGTTGGCCAATTCCTAGAGCCACCACTGGTCATATTTGCAATTGCATTACCGCACTACTACACATTTTGTACGAGTGAGTACACGAAGAAAACTCACACTCGGGTGTTATGATCATATACAACTAGTACCAAGTATGAAAGCCGGGTATGAATGAATGAAAGATAAAAAAATATCATGGCAAAGCCAATGAAATTGCGTACGACGACTTCTAAACCCTGTTTGTAAATCCTTAAGCCAGGATTTCCCAGACAATTTATATGCATGTAAAAATGTTCAGAGAATTTGTTAGATTTGGCTGAATAATCAGACAAAGATAGTCACAGACAGGTACGGATTTGTCGCCATAGTCAGACAGACTGTGTAGATTTATCCAGACAATTGTGTCAAATTTTGATAACGTTCCTACCAATATACACACTGTAATCGTAGTCTCGTCTATCTGCACAAAGATTGCACATTGGACGTCGTTACGGCGGGTTTATATTTATATTATGTTGTTAATTTCAAGGAGAGCCGGCAAATGCAATTGCATTATTGCCCATGAGAAATCTTATCTAATTTTATTAACATTTTTACTGACAGTGACCGTGACAATGGGAGATACGGAGAAAGCAAAAGAGAAAGTCCTTGTTTTCGGTGGAAATGGATTCATTGGATCAGAATTGGTTCATAATTTGATTCAGAATAAAAATTATGAAATTCATTTAGTCTCTCGTGGGAATTGGTATTTTGACAGTGAGGACAGAATCAAACCATTTGTGACAACTTATGTTTGTGATAGAGAAAATTCAGATATGGACTATTGTACTGAATTGATGAGTTTGATTGAAAAAACTCAGACATTTAAGTACGTCTTTGACTTTAGTGCTTATAAACCGGAGTCTCTAGAAGCCTCGATTGAAGTTTTGGAAGGAAAAGTTGGTCTTTATGTCTACATCAGCACTGATTCCGTTTATGAAGTTTGTGAAAATAGAAAATTAGAAAATCATGGATTAAGTCGAGAGATTGACGCTGTTAGACCAACAGAAGAACATGAGAGAGATCGACTCAATGAATTAGACGAATATGGACATGAAAAGTTGACTGGGGAAGAGGTGAAATTGTCTAGATTGATCAAAATTATTTTATAAAATTATTATGAATGTTTTCCTTCATAAACAATGTTTTGAAAAATACTTTATTCGTAAACAGGTACTTATTGGCCAAAGAGTTGCTGGTGGTTTTCCGTATCTTATTGTGAGACTGCCAGACGTTCTTGGTCCCAGAGATACGACAGAGAGAATTTGGACGTATATAATGTGGGTCCAGTTTTATGACTTCATTAAGGTAAATGATAACAATTAAAAAAAGAAACTAAACTAGAAAGATTAGTTTTCACTGTTGATATTTCTTATTTTCAGGTGCCTGTTTACATTCCTCCACCAGTCAAAGAATTTAAATGTTCGTTTGTCTACGTAAAAGACGTTGTGCGAGCCATTTTCCATCTTTTAGATAAATCTGTGACGGATGAAATATACAACATTGGATTTGAGCAAGTTTACACACTTGAAGAATTAGTCAGAACTCTTGGAAGCATTCTGAAGAAAAATGTTCAATTTGATTATGAAGACTCTCGAAAATCCTTTAATTTCTTTCCTTCCGTGTCAAGAGGAGGAATTGATACGACGAAATTGAGGAGCACGGGATTCCAACCTACAGATTTCTTCGTCGCGATGAATGTAAATTAATTGCACAAATCAGTACAAAATTAAGCATATTATTTGTATTTTGTATCTAAAACTTGAATTTGTATTTCAGGAAACAGTTGAGTTTTATAAGGACGCATTTATTAAGCACACATCAGAGAGGGATGATGTAATTCATGGAATGACGAAACTGGTTGTGGGTCGTGAGAGAAAAGGAGAATTCCTCCAATACATTGATGCTTTAACGAACGGTAAATAAATATTACGTTTTCTAATTTATCTTGGGTCAAATTAATAATCCCAAAATTAATTTATTTTACCGTTGCAGCCGGGACCCTAAAGTTTACTCACACCGAGCTGTGAATCAATAAAAAAATCGAAGTGGCTAAGAAACTCAATACGGGCACAATTTAAATGGATTATAAAGTGAACGGGACGCTTCCATAATTCCATCCAGCTTTAACTCATTCCAATTTTATGATATTGTTGTTATTAATGTTGTGATTAAATTATTAAATTGATTTAAAAGACATAACTCAAAGTTATTAATTCATCTCAAGATTTTATTTAACAGAAAATAGTCCATATTTAAATGGACAGACACGTAGGTACTAATTACGAGAATAATTATCTGAATTTGTTATACGCTGAACTAACCGACATGACATAATATCACAATATCATTTAACTTTGTTTTGTGGTCTACCGTAGAAATGACAAGAAATGATGGTACTGGTAATATTTGGGATATTCACATTAAAGTGAGTAGTGGTTATGTTAGTTATGATCTGGAATTATCTCTGGAGTCTGGACTGGAACATTTTTCTTTATTTATGCTTGGTAAGTACTGGATGAAGTAGTGCCTCCATGACCAGTCCAATTTGTGTGAATGAATTTCCCTGGTTGTCCAAGGAGTTCATAAGTATGAGCTCCAAAATAATCCCTTTGTGCTTGGATTAGATTGGCCGGGAGTCTGGCAGAACGGAATCCATCGTAAAAAGCAAGGGCAGTACTGAAACAAGGTGTTGGAATTCCAAGTTCTACAGAAAGTGCGACAACTTTTCTCCAAGAAGCTTGACAATCCTTAATGGCGGTTTTGAAAAAATCATCCAAGAGTAGATTTGAAAGTTCTGGATTTTTGTCAAATGCTGACTTGATATTTCCAAGGAATGCACTTCGGATGATGCACCCTCCGCGCCACATTAGAGCAATTCCACCGTAGTTAAGATTCCATTTGTAAACTTGTGCAGCTTCACGCAAGAGCATAAATCCTTGGGCGTATGAGACAATTTTAGAAGCGTAGAGGGCCTAAATATTTTTAAAAAAAATTAAAAACTGAACAGGTAAATCTTAAATCTCATAAGACATATCTGATTGTTTTGTTATCTGAATGAAATAAGCAATTCATATAAAAAGGACAACAAACTTATACAAGATGTTCATCCTATTTGATCTCGTCAGAATTTGTAATGTGGACTGACCTTTTGAATATGACCGACTAGTTCGTTGACATTTCCCTCATATTTTGTCTTTGCTGGTCCTGGAAGAACTTTGGAAGCTTCAACTCTTTCAGATTTTAGTGAAGACAGGCAACGAGCAAATACGGACTCCCCGATAAGTGTTACAGGAATTCCATACTCGAGTGATGAAATCGCAGTCCATTTTCCGGTCCCCTTTTGACCAGCGGAATCCAAGATTTTCTCCACCAAAAACTCACCTATGTATTTTAGGAATTAAATTATTACACACGGTTCTATTATTGTTTACGAACGACTATCCTAATTTTTTATTTTATTTTCATCGTGGCTATTACCGTCTGTGTCCTTGAACTTTAGGATATCGGATGTAATTTCGACCAAGAAGGAGTCAAGTTCGCCTTTGTTCCACTCTGTAAAAACCTGAAAATAATGGTTTCCAATTAGTAAAATGTGGGATATCGACGGAATGAGAATACGAACTATTTTTAATTTTTAATCAACATACCTCGCTCATCTTTTGATTGTCCAAGCCAAGGGCATCCTTCATGAGATGATATGCTTCACAAATCAATTGCATGTCTCCATACTCAATCCCATTGTGGACCATTTTGACAAAATGACCTGATCCAGACTCTCCAACCCAGTCACAGCATGGCTCATTGCCAACTTTGGCAGAAATTGACTATGGAGAAATTATCAACCACATATTTTAATATTTTGACTAAATATTTTTAAAAAATGCCAATATTTGAATTTATCTACCTGAAAAATGTCTTTAATGTGTGGCCAAGCACCAGGGTTTCCACCGGGCATCAAAGATGGACCGTAACGGGCACCATCTTCACCACCAGAAACTCCGGAACCAACAAACATAATATTTTGCTTTTTCAAAGTGTCAGTTCGGCGAGCTGTGTCCTGATATTCAGAATTTCCTCCATCAATAATAATATCACCAGGTTCAAGGAGTGGAGCAATTTGATCGATAAAATCATCAACGGCCTTCCCAGCTATTTAGAAAAAAAATACTCATTACACATATTTATTAAAAAACTAAATCTTTAATTTTGATTTATTTCTAGAAAGTCTTGCGTACCTTTAACAAGAAGCATGACTCGTCTTGGTTTTTTCAAGTGACCAACCATCTCCTTAACTGAATGGGCTCCAATGACCTTTGTTCCTTTGGCTTCATTGGCCAAAAATTGATCAACTTTCTCTGTTGTTCGGTTATACGCACACACCGTGAACCCATGATCATTCATGTTCAATATCAAGTTTTGGCCCATGACGGCTAGTCCGATCAATCCAATATCAGCTCTACAAAAATTAAATAAAGGATTTAATTAGTATTTCTAGTGAGGTCATGCCATGACAGTTTGAAAAAGAACTTAAAGAATCCACCCAATTCGGTGCAGTGCCAGTAATATTTCGGCAATTTCGGACAAATAAGTAGACCACCCACTCATAAACCAAATTGACAAGCGAATCGAATGTACTATGCATTAATTAAAGAAGGGAAAGTAAATGAGAAAGTATTTAAAGTGAAAGGTAAAAAAAAATCTGAGTTTTATTCACATTTTCGTGTAGTTTTGAGTCCCAATATTACGGCAACGGGTTGTCGTTGCAATTGTCAATTTCCCAAAAATATTTCCAGCTAATTGGGCAATTCTAGTTTAACAGTACAATTTAGCATATCAAAAATTACCATAATCATAGCAAAAACTGCCATAATCATAGCTAAACGTAACAATTTATATTATTTTAGCGTAGAAATGTCTAAAACGTGTATCATTTTTTTGCTTCAGATTTACGAAAGCCTCCTTAATTGTCTACCCAAACTTTGTGCTTCATATTAGTATAGTAAAGTCTTCTTTTTTCCAAAAAATCAATTTTTAAAATTTCAACTTACTTTCCACTCATGATTGCTTGTTCCGAAATTTGTGACGAGTCTCCTGTGTTAATATTATTTCCTTCTTGACCGCTCCCAGTAGTACCACTTTCCTTATCAACTCCGCCGATAGAAGCTAATGAACAAGTCGTCCCAATTTTGACGATTAATTTAATTTGGAGAAAAAAATTTATATGATTTTTTTCTAACAACCACCGACTACCGACTATAGCACAACCCCAACAAATGATTTGAGTGAAATGTACTGTCGTACATGAAATCCCTTGTCTATTATACTACAAAATCGTGGGTTACAGTAGAGTGGCTTATCAGGTAAAAGGAACGAGGTTGGATTCAGGGAGAGAGCAGCAGCCGAGGCAGGGGAAATTAAATCTTGTCCTTCTAATTCATCAATTATAATTATATTAAATTACATAGAACGAGAACCAACCAAAAAGTTTGACCTTTTTTATGTAATGTAAAATGTAAAATGTACCTATAGAGTAATTTTCGTCACCGGTACTCGTAGATTTGAGTTTTTCCTATACATACATGTTGTGTACACGCGGTAGTGCATGACATCAGCGAGATGGAAAATCATGAGGTGATTTTTTTTTCTTTCAGTCACATCGATACGACCTTGTGGGCTTATGGGACCATGTAATACATTGCAATGCATGCGCACCGTCAAACCGTGATGTTATTCAAATTCGCTAATATTTTAGCATGACATAAAATTCTATAACTAGAAATGCCAATAAAACTGACAACCCTCACCGGTACGGGCTGTCAAAAACAGCAACATCATCCACGGTAGTCTATTTCAGAGTCTATAATATGGTTTTTTGTCAAGTAGCAGAACCAGAACCAGTCAGTCCTCGTCATTGACGGCATACGGCAAGCCGCTAAATGACATTCAGTGGATTTACACACACGGAGGTTCATAATCTGGCATCCCACCGTTAATACACGTCAAAAGTTAGACATGACTGAAATATAAAAAAAATCACAGATTGGGGAAGTTTCGGGTCGTTAATTCGTCAATCGTCATAACTTTAATTTCAATTAAAAAAAGTTTGTATGCGTACCTTCTTCAGGTAACGCATTGCAGCGTGCAGCGTACAAAAAATTCAGGGACTTCCTTCTAGTTTTAAATCCTAGTGCAACCAGCAATTTACCTTTTCTACATCTATTAAGTATTTCAATGCTTTAATTTGAGATGAAAATCGGAAAAACAGTCTAACCGCTGGAGACAATTTAGGTTCTTCACAAAATGTACACCGTAAAATAAACTACTGCATGTACAAGTTCGGGCTTGGCATGTAGGGGAGGGATCGGATTAAAAGTTATGAGCCAACCTGTACTTGTAGTTTGTACATTACAATAAATGTGCATGCTTGGTCCATACTCCATACTGTTAACCACATGAATGATTAAATTTAATTATTTGCCGGCTGTCTGTCCCAAGTACACGAATTTGTCACGAAGAGACTAGAACAGCAAACAAAATTGAAAAACAAGTGAAGTATTCGTTTAATGGATTTTACATACTTTATTACATTTGCGGCATGCGGTAGCGGTAGCACCGCACCAGCATGATGTAATTAATTAGTGTTTGCTTATTGCTTGATAGCAGGAATATGCAGCATCATCCTTGACTCTGACACTGTTACTTTGTACCTAATTTAGGTTTAAGTCAAATGTGACAAAATATTTGCTTTGATCCACGAATGGAACGGCTCGAGAATGTTGTGTTGTGACAAGTAATTCTCGACTTGTTTTTTACACGTTTATTTTACGCTAATTTATGCGCGACGTAAGTTAATGAAGCGATGATAACCTTTAGATTTTTGCTATTCTAAAAGTACACAAATTGTAAAATTATTGAATTTTGTGAAATCCACGGTTGAGGTAAAGGAAAAACTTAAAGCTGTATGGAGAATTGAGCAACTGAGATTTCGCATAAAGAATAAAGTTAAAGATTTTGTTAAGGTTAATTTGTTTTTACTTTCCAAGTTTTATTGCTATTATAGCCGGAAAAACCTTCAGGAATTCAATTCTTTCACATTATTTTGCAATAATTCGGCATTGGTCCCCAAATATCATCCCAATCCTAACAATAACTAACGTAAGTGAAGGTATGCGGCACAGAAACAACTAAGAAAGGAATGAAATGAGGTTTAAAATACATCTTACTATCATGATCGAGACTAATTCACTAATTGCCTTGGAACTAAAGACGACATTTAAGAGAGTTAAAGCATTAGTACTCTGCTGGTACATCTATGAGGAACTTTTTAATACATCTTTTTAATGCAATCATCTCATCTGCTCAGTCGCTAAAACTACGGCATAGCGGACAATATACGGTTGAATTAATTCATGGGTGAACATTAACATTACTCGAGAACGTCTTCAAAAATTATACAGTACTTACGTATAATTTGAGACGAGACGGCCCACCCAAGTTGAATGTTCAAAGTGAAACTCGAGAGTTAGTGTGATGATTAATTTTAATATCATGGAAAAAGTAGAATAAGATCTTATTCTCTGTCAATGTGTGAAGAACCCAAGAAATCGTGACTGTGATTGATGAATGCGATACGGAATGCAGAACCCAATTTAAAATTAAACGCATACTTCTCATACCCCAACTTGTAGTAACAAAACAATTCATATTTTAAAACATTAGCTATCGTTTAAAAACAAGATCATCTTGTAAAGCAAAGTTTTCTATATCGAACGAAGTTTGCTGGTTTGTGAATAATGCAAAATACAAAGATGAAACAGAATAAAGAGATTCATTTAGAGGATCGACTATGTGATGTGTTATTATTGATTTCAATTTTTACATAATTACAAATGGAAATTCTTGATTCACACTAATACTAATGTGGACATTAATACTAAGTGTACAGGTATTCTCATAAGTAGAGGAGTTAATAATTCAAGGTTATTATTTGACTACATAACTTCTTTAAATTTTTATTACTTCTGAATGATGGTGACAATGGTTCGATTCGAACTCGAACAATTGAGTAAAAATGTTCATTTTAATTTACTGTCTCAAATATCATTCTCTAATTTTCTTATTATCAGAGCAATGAACAAAAAATCGTCAACGTAACAAATTATAATACCATTTGTAGTTATATTCTGACACATTTACTTTTTCCCAACTAGAGCCATGAGACCAGGTGTTGACATTGATTTAGGTCGTTCGAGGGGAAGACCCAATGCTCGATCCCAAATCAAAGAAGCCATCACTCCCAACGCTCTCGAAACTCCAAACAAAACGGTGTAATAATTCATCTCCTTCATGCCATAATGCTGCAGTAAACAACCAGAATGTGCGTCCACATTCGGCCAGGGGTTCTTGATTTTACCAGTTTCTCCCAAAATTTTAGGTGCGACTTTGTAGATGTTCGAAACCAACTGTAGGAAAGCAAAAAAAAAACATGATGTCAAAACTGATGATTGCGTTCTATTAATTTTCTAAAGTGCATAGATTTGTTTTAAACGCTTACCTTAAACATAGGATCGTCAGGTAGATGCTTTTGAGCAAACTCTCGCTGACAGGTGTACCTTGGGTCAGTTTTTCTTAAAACAGCATGTCCATAGCCAGGTACGACTTGCCCAGACTTCAACTGAGCCCTAAGGAAGTCCTTCAATTTGTCCTCTGAAGCATCCATTCCAATTTCTTTACTTACTTTCGTCAAAAATACTAACACCTGAATCCAGACAAATACATTATTAGTAAACAGAACAAAAATGTTGTCTTTTACATTTTTCTCATCTATTATTGCTCAATAGAAATATCTAAAGTAAACTCTAAAACTCACTTCCTGGTTTGCTAAACCGTGCAGGGGACCGGCCAAACCGTTCAAACCTGCAGCAAAACTAAGATATGGATCCGATAGGGCAGAACCGACTAAATGGGTAGCATGGGCACTGACATTACCGCCCTCGTGGTCACTATGGAATAAAGGATAGGACATAATTAAAAGTTGTCAAATTAGCAGTACTGTTCAATGGAGTCCCAACTCTAATCACTCGAACTTACCTGTGTATTGTCAAATAGAGTCGCATTAATTCTTCAAATTTGGGGTTATCGTAACCAAGCATAGCGCAGAAATTAGAACTCCAATCTTTATTGCTTTGTATTGGAGGGATAGGTGTACCGTCCCTGTAAAGATTTCGATAAATTGTTGCTGCTACTGGTGGAAGTTTAGCTATTAGGTCCATTGCATCTTCGTAGACAACTTCCCAGTACTTGGACTTGTGAATTCCTTCAGAGTAAGCCCTTGCAAATTTACTCTCACTGTTCAGAGCTGTCACGGCAGCGCTGAACTGACTCATTGGATGAAGATTGGAAGGGAAGTTATTTAGCATTGTAACAACATGAGCCGGTAAGTCCGCCCGTGATGCCCATTCCTTGGATAGAGCTTGAGCCTAGACAATTAAAAGAATTAAGTATTTCAATGATGATTAATTAAAATGACATGAGAAACTATTAATCATACCTGTTCATCAGATGGAACATCTCCGGTGACGAGAAGCCAGAAAAGACCTTCCGGGATAGGCTCACCTTTCGGGATAGATCTAGGCAATAATTGCTGGCACTCTGGAATAGAGAAGCCTCGAAACCGAATTCCCTCATCGGAATCAAGGACAGAGGTCTCACAAACTAAACCCTTAATTCCTCTCATGCCACCGTACGCCTGTGAGAAGCAGAACACAGGTAAATAAACTCTTATATGAATTAGAATACACACAAGATCTAAAATTTCACAAGAACTTTAATATTAAGTTTGACGTGAAGTTAAGATTTTACAAGTGAGGGGACCGGAGGGTGGCGAAGGTAG
>JAQGCB010000154.1:0-30009 GCA_034698835.1 Protaphorura tricampata
GTTTTTTACATACAATATTTCGGTTGAGAGTGTGTAGTCAGCGCAATCGACGACAAAGGCATCGCAAATTGTATTTGCAATTATCACTCAAATAAAGATTTACAAAAATGTTATGCTGTCGGATCATATGTTAAGTGTAATTGTACCTTTCAATTCAAATCTCGTATTCCGTACTATCAAACTAGGTATTATCCTGCTGAAAGCATGACTAATTAGTGGCGTAAATATAAGCAAACAAATTTTTGGATTCACTAATCATAAGAAACATCAGGTGTATCGTGACTACCCCTACAAATTCTAATGTCAGATTCTATGTCCTGAAATGCTGATCTGACCACACTTATCGGCACCACAGAATTAAGGATATTACGAATATTATTCAATTTGCCTCAATTGATTCTACACAAATTGACAAGCGGACACAACTGAGGAAGGTTTGAAGATCCAATACGATTGTACATTAATGATTTCAACGTAAGACTCCCATTCTAACACCCAAGTGAATTGTAAGCGAACATTGGAAAAGTATTCAGAACTATTAAACAATCTATAATCTATCGGGTTTCTGATGTTGTTTTGATTGATTCTTTGGATTGACTCAAAATAATAATAATTGTCATCCGGAATCCGAACAGGAATCTGTGGATTAAGTAGAATCCCAATCGCCTTACGTTAGGTTGTTCACAAAACTGGTCTTCAAAATTATGCCGGAATATATTGTCAAAGGAATTATCTTAGCTTATATTAGCAGTCTCCGATGATTGATTATGATATTGAAATCAACCAACTAATAGTAATTTTCAATTGTATACATAGTCTTGTTCATGTTAAGTTAGTTAAGTATTAAGTACTATTATAGCACGTAGGAAAAAACTCCTTAGAATTTGTAAATTAGGGCCAGGTCCACATGTTGCCCAAGTTCTAAGTAAGCCCGAAGTGCATGTGCAAATCCATAAATGCAATTAAACAAGATACAAAATATTCGTATTTTAGTTTACTGAGGTCAGTAAAAGAGGACAACGACGGTAGCGTAGAATTTATCCATACAGTACGCTTTGTACATAGTATTTCACCAAATGCTCATTATTTTAAATCTTTTGTCTGCCCAAATACTGCGTTTTAAATAAAGCTTCGATTGGATGGCAGTGTTCATTAAATGTCTTTTTAATTTCTACACAATAGTTTGCCGATTTCTGAGTGTAAACATCAGTACATAACTGGAAGATTATTCAAGTGATTAATTTGATAATTTGAATCATATAATTTCACGGTGTGAAGATGATCACACCTTCACGCACCAAAATTCCCATACGCATTTGTTTATGAATAATACAATACACTACTACTTTACTTACTACCAACTACACAGGATGAAATGCGCCCGGCGACGGCCTTGCATTTATATGATAGTCGGATAAAGAAATTTAATTCATGGATTACACATTATAATGGAAAAGTCGACTTAAGACATTATACATACTGTCTGTCTAGTGCAACCTGCACTGTCCCAGTAAGTTCAGTCAAGTTTAGAAACCACATTACAAAAACAAACACTATGCACATATAAATCTTTGATTAATAAAACATTATGCAAATTGAGCGGTTGAGGGAAATCATCAATATTCTTCACGCGAATCATATTCCATTCCATTCTTCTCTTTTTCTCCCGCACAATTGTAAAATCACATTCCATTCATTCACGAATTCTTAATGTACTTTACCTAAACCCACCAAAATATATTACCGTCTCAAAAAATTTCAAGTTCCCCCGACCATCCTAACACTATTAATTAAAAACATTACAAACACCAAAAATAATTTACCTTCATCCACTCGGGGTAACTACGTCCTTCAGAAAATTGTATTTTCCCTTAAAATTACTAACTCGTGTTTAAAAATCCACTCACTCACAAAACCCGTCTTTAGAATCAAATAGTAATCATGTCTTTTTTATTTTATTTTTGCGAATAAAGTAACAGTACAGTAACACCTTCCAGGCCCACTTTGTTAAGAACCAACTCTTATTGTATTGTCTTTTATTTCAATTTAGACGAGATATGAAAAAAAAAATCTCTCCCCTTTTTTCTTTTCAATCTTTTTTCGTGTTCATGAACCAACCAGTTTTATAAAGTTTTTTTTTGAACAAGTGTATGAATTAATGAAGGACATGAATGAGTCGCTCGCGTATCTCGTTGCATGTGTTTGGTTGAGATTCGTGTGTGTTGGACAGCGTGGGTCCGGGACTTTGAAGCACAGTGGCGCAGAACTAACCAACGACTGAGACTCAATTCCTGAGTTGGTTCTCCCAAATGCGCCATTCAACGCCGCCCCTCTCACTTCATCTCCGTCTTCATCGCATTGGCCACCCGACTCAAGCCATCGCCCACTCTTTCCTCTCACGCCCCTTCAAATTCAACACTCTTTTGTTTTCATCCTCAAGAACTAAGAACACCAAGATCACCAACAAGACTGACTTCTTTCCTTCGAACTTACGGACCCACACGGACACACGTCTTCCTTCCACTTTCTTCGCTCAAAATCATCTTCTCTAAAGATTCACTCATTTAGATTCTAGAATAAAACACCATGTCATTCTATTTAGAACAACATCCGCTTATTGTTGGTACAGAACGTAAATAGCAAAATATGCGCTATGTGCTCAAAAGATATGCCAAAAAGAGATTACCGATTTTAGAACGGCATGCGTTTCTAATTGTAATAGGCAGATAAGGCAGTGCTTATTATTGTTGTGTATCACATAGCCCCATTGCATTGCTTTGCTATGAGTGCAAAGTGTGATGAGAATGAGACGGTATGCATTTTTGTCACATTCAGAAACAATAAAATAATATTTGTCCAATTCGTTCAACTGTGTTCAATAAAATTACGATAAAATAATGTAACTGTAATGATCGATTGAAGGGGTAAAATTGTAAGAAATTTTTTGAAGGAATCGCTCTCTCACTGTTTCATTACTTTCTTCTTAGTGTAACATTTCGTATCACATCAATCGTGTATAGATTTGTCGAAGATTTATCTCAAAAACCGATACGATACTACTACATTGAGATTAACAGTCCGCCAGTCCCCGAGTCCCCATGTCATGGGGTTGTATGAGATGTACAGAGCAATCGACGGGAGATCAAAGTGATGGAAAACAGTTACGGAATTCATTCGGTCTTAAATGTTACCCCTTTCTTTTCGCCTGATTGTTGTCGTTGTTTGATTGTTATTTGGGGACAGAAAGTAAAATGTACAAAATCTTTGCCTGTCGTGTTTCAAAAAAGAAAAATAAAAGATCCAATTTGTTACATGTATATAGAATTATGGAGTTGCTTCACAGGAGAGCGTTTTTTAAAGCACCGCACCGGCCACGCTGCGGTTTGGAATTGGAGATTCGGTTGGGTATAATACGAACGAAGACAGAAATATCTGAATCTGATAGAAATCTGTCCAAGTGAGCGAAGGGATACACTTACATGTGTACGTGTGTAAAAAAAACTTGAGTTCGTCCTTCTGACTGACTTGAAGGACTTGAAGGGGGCTCCTTCGACGTCGTTGTCATTGATTGAACGTAGGGATGACATTTGACCTCTTACAAATAACTACAACAGCAATGAATAGATACATATAACGATTTCTTAAAACACACCTGTCCTAGTCCTGTAGTGGAAAACTTGTTGCCAGTCAGAGAAAATTCTTATTCTTAGATCTAGTAGGGTGGAATTTAGGCTGTATGGCACGACGTCTAAATATATTTCAGTTTTACAGAAAGGATTAAAAACTTAAATGCCAATATTTTTCGATAATTTTTAAGGGTTCCGCCCTTGCAGTTTGAAAAATATCAGGTTTTCAGAATTTGTGAATATAAAAATCCATGCGTACAAAATGCAAAAGAGGATATTTAATGAGAGAGCGTTTTATAGGAATCAATTACGAATAACGAATGAAAGAAAATGAATTCACCGATTTTTTTTGTTCCTCAAATAATCTTGTTGGTAGATCCGGTGATTCGGTTTAGTGTAAGTATGGTGTGGTAATCACAGAACACTCGGTTTGGTTAAAATCTCTCATCGGCATCTCTACGGACTACGAACCCTGGTGTACAATAGGGGTGATAGCATTTACAAAAGGGACTCTGAGTTTGGCCGTGACAATTTCCCCGAATTATGTACATAAGTAATAAATGAATGCACATGCATAAGAAATTTCGTTTTGAAAATCTAATGCGGAGTTGGAGTTTCAGCAGCTCAAGGTTGATGAATATCGATCCAAGCAAACAATATAAACTATTCTCAAATTTTTGCATTTCAATTCTCTAACACGTGCTTCAAACAAAAACTACTTCATCACAATCTCGTATCTAGACTTCCTCTTCTTTCCTTAAACCGGTCACTTTTTAATAAAAAAAATATTCAAATTCACACATTTCACCATTTACGTACACTATTACACAACAATAAAAAAATCCAATAAAATAATGATTTCAATTCAATTCACTCCTTCCGTCCGATTTGTATCATTTTAGATGCTTGAGCTCTTAACAGATAAAAAAATTGGATTTTGTATGAAACAACTCTTTCGTCACTTTTGTCCACGCTCACTCGTGCCATTATAATTTAAACTTCCTATATGATAATTTATCGAATTCATTTTCTGCTCTATAGAATTTTTGCTATAATACAGAATAAAATTCTCACCAGTTTTCAGAAGTGTTGTTATGAAGATTGCGAAGGAAGTGGTGTGTCTGTGTTCCTGTGTGCTTGCTGTCTTTTGCCTCGAAGGAATGAAAAGTTGTCCGAAGACTAACGCATGCTTTTATCCGAAGAAACTAAAGGAGAAGCATCGATGGGGTGAGATGAGATGTGCTCAATCGCGTTCCTTTTTTGTCATTTTTTCTCTCAATAATCTCGACCAAAGACACAAGACACACTCCACTACTAGCACTTTCCGATCCGATCCGCGCTTTTACTCACTATTTGCAGTTCTGATTTTTAGGTACGAAAAAAAATATAATGTACAATAGTGCGAGCGGTTCAGACAAGATTTTTAAGACAACGAGGACAGGTACATAAGGCGGGTATGATTAGACACCTTTAAGAGAGAGAAAGAACTTCCAAGTTGTGCATTTATCACGTCAACAATAACGAGGAGGACAAACAAACGATATAATATTTATTTTCACTCTCCGCAACGATATTAACGACACAGTGTCAATTGACGTTTTTGAAAAGGAGATAACAATGGGAAGGTGAGACGGATGGACGGACGCGCACTCACTCTTTAAAAAGAAGAAAAGAAAATAACCTGTATTCCATTCCATTGTATTATGGGCATGCATAGGTAAAGGTTTTAAGAAGGAGAAGGATATTGAGTTCGTCATTAGGAACTTGTCACGTACTAAGTTTTTCCGGCCACCAGCCCACGATTAGCCTATTGATAAGCCCCGCGTCTTTTTTATGTTATGTACCTTACCTTACTCAGCTCAGGTAAGAAGGAACGCGAACGAACTTTATTTATTGTTTCAAACAAAACTTCACCTTTTCATAAATGATCCCTTGTCTTCTGTCGGTCAAATTCTATGAACCTTTTTTTTCACTTGACCGTTTTGTTGAACATTTTCTGTTCAATGAGAGATGAGACAAAAGAACCAAGTGGATTATTGTTTTGTTTCGACCTTTGTTTATTTTTCAAATACAGCTACTGTTCAGGATTTGGGAAGTGGGAGCTTGATTGACCGGTAAATATTGAGCCCACATGAGTCACAACAAACATACATATACGCGTAATGCTAATTAACGTGAATCGGTGACATTTGCCGCTTATGTGCATTGCGGACCATAATTAACTTTGAATAAATTCTGAGGATCGAATTATTTATTTTGCAGACCTCGATATTGTCTATTGTAACATCAGCCTAGAGTGAAGTGCGTAGAGTTGATCTTTGGTGATTGCCCGTCATTCCTATATTGTTAGCAGTTTTCCTTTGAAACGAAATTGAAAACAATATGCTTCAACGGACCCGACATTAACTCTCTCAACCCTGCTAAATTGAAAACTAACCCTTATCCGTGCGAATGCGTTCACCCTACTGTTGTGAATGATACGAATTGGTAGACTCGGTCTAACAATAAGCACTGCCATTTCTCCTGTACTAGGGTACTTAATAATCTTATATTTAACGACTTGAGGAAAAGAGTTTGGTGAGGTGAGACGAGAAACAATCAAGGATTCACAGGTTTCGTTCCAGGTGGTCCATTCTTTTAAAAAATGTTTAAAAGCAAATTGGCAAATTGGTTAAAATCCAATGTCAATAAAAATAGATACGTACGTACTACACACAGCTTTGACTATGCCTTTTCTTTCTCCAGCCTCCAGGTGACTTTGACCTTCCTGTATAAAATATCCACAGACCCATATCCCCACAATCCCAGTTCATATCATGTTCCCTATTCCTTATTTATCCAGTTTGATGTTATTAAAAGTCTAGACAAGGGGATTACGTGTGTATCCATTTGCACCTTGGTCAGAAAAAAAAGTAGGTGAAGACAGGTGTAATCGTAAATCAAATGGTTTAATTAATCCGCTGAAGATTTAGGAGAGAGGAAAAGAAAAAAAGGACTAGAGGAACTGATCATTCCTCATCATCACAAGTGTACAAAATACAAATATATATTCTCCCAGGCCACTACTCCCCATTCCCATACCGCATCCGATCCGACGGACTCGTTTTTACATCTTCGCTTTTCATTATTATAAATCAACTTGGTCGGACTTTTTTTTTAGCCAAAACCAATTCCACACTCTGGATAATTGACAACATTTCTTTAGGACAACGATTCACTATTCTTTGCAACTTACAAAATGTTTCGCCATTGGAAAGGTCCTAAAATAGCAAATACAAAAGGGGTTTATTTTCTGGGTCTTCGGCAGCTAATTAACTTCTGCAGATTTGCTGCCTGCCGCTGCTGCAATTGCGTTGTCAAGTTTGTAAACCACAAATGAACGAACCATCAGCCTTCATCTATTCACAAAAGACAGATGAGGATGAGTTTTTACAGTTGGACCAGAGAGTCAAAAGAAGAAGGGAAGAAGAGATGTATGTAAGAGAAAAAAAACAAAGCTTGTTAAATCGCGGGGTGAAATGACAAGCGTTTAATGTAAACTCACTTGGGGATGAATTATGACTTAGGAGGGGGTCAGCCATTCGATCCCAAAACGACCTTATGACCCCTTCTCTATTCCCTCTGTTGGAAACAAAAAAGAAACATATCCCCAATCAATACACACACACCACAAGAATACAGGTAAACTCTTCATATCATAATATAACACAGATTGGTTACATTACATACATACCATATTTTTTTTGGTTTCCTTACAATCGCAACGTAACGTGTGCAAGTGTTTCTTGAGTTGCAAGAGGCTTGAAGAGGAAGTCGTTCGTGCATTATGTACGAAGTTATGATTTTATACGGATCTCATTCTTCTGTAGTATTTACCCATTCCAAGTGATTTCCGGTTCCTTCCTGTTTTGCATCGAAATGGCTGTCAAGTCAATACTTTTGCGGGTGTTGAAATAGAACTAGTGCTAGTGACAGTGCGGGGGTGGAGGTTCATAATCTGGTCTTCATCTAAATTGTATTGTCGTATCTACATTGTCAAAAAATTGAAGAAAAAATTACTAATTTCAAAGACATTGTAATGTAATTACCCATATAGATTTACAACCTGTTTGCAGATCAAAAATTCCGAAAGAGACAGGAAGAAACATTTAAAAAAGTGGTTGGTTTGACTGTTTAGTAATTATTTTATACTAAACTGATGAATAATTTTTTCAATTGCATGAGTTTGTGACATATTTTGTGACAATGTTGCATTATTACGTATATATTGTACGACGAGACAACGCAAGGCAAGAACGGTGCCGGAGAGCTCATGAATAAGCAGTTTCACAAGGCTTTGAAAGATGACGAGACATCAGGAATCAAAATCATCATCATCGCATCAGATATTAAATTCATGGTAGCATTTCTTGAGTCAGATTTGTTAGAAAGATAAAGGTTTTCTTTTGTTTCGCCGGTGATGACACTGCGTTCTTGTCAAAAAATCAACTACCTCAGTTCAAACACATCCATCCAGCCCTGTCGACTCATGTTTCTTTTGCTCGTTGATTGTCTCCAGAGAGACCTTGCCAGTTGCTACTTCCTTCTTCAGTTTAACTATTTATAATCTTCTCAGGTATCTAAAAGTGTAGTGTTTTAGTAGTCACATTATAGAAGGCTACGATTGCGTATAGAAAAGACCTACTTCTATCATCTTTTTATTGAAAAATGTTTTGCAGTTTTTGTTATGTAGCTTTATAGCGTCAAATCAATCACGAAACAGCGCACCTTAATGCAAAATCTGAAACAAAAGTCACTCTAACAAAAGTATGAAGATTGAAGGAATGTTTAGATTTGTATTTGTTTTGCACATGTCAATCAAGTCCAGATTATTCAGAGATGGATACTTTGTTGGATTCATAATATAAATATTATTTTTTGAATAATAGAAAAGTACATTACGTATGTATAATGAATTTTATAACTTGTACACCTAACCTGATGCGGGATATGTATATCCGTTAATGTTACAAATTAGTAACTGCCGCCACGTATTTTGGGCGTCTTAAATCCCGCATTTTTGGTACATGTAAGCCTTGCACGCATAATTAATTAAAAAATACTAATTATTCAAATACTTAAAAAATGTCGATGTCATGTCAAACTCTAATAAAAAGTTAGAATGAACTCAGTTCACCCCTAATTTAGCCCAGTGAAGGATAGATACAACAATTAACTAAAGATTACAAATCCCGTTCTGGTAAGGAAAATGAAGAAAAAAATTACATCTACTCATGCACACGCAGTTCCGACAAACACTGACAACCAAAAAAACCAATGTCAAATGTCCCTTACTCACGTATGGAATAAACCACGAGATTATTCAAGTTTAAACTAGAAAATTTAACCCCACTGTCTCATTAGTTTTCATTGCCAAGTGACGTCATGACTCATAACAATTAGAACACCGTGAATGAGTAATAGTACATTCTTAAAAGCAAGGCACAGGAAAAAAAAATACCTCTATGAGCGACTTGTGAATGAAACTGTCTTCACAAACTCATAGAACATTACAAATATGTACAACTTGGATGTGAATGTGGTCACAAAATCTTTGCTTTTACTCCGAAGGCAATCATCGTTTCATTCAAACACATTCATCTGGGAAACCAATTTTTTTGTGTTGCAAAAATCTTGGTAGAAGACGTGAGAATGAAATGAGACTGAGATGGAAACAAATTAAAATTGAACACACATTCATTTCGTTTCGTTGGAATTGAAAAGAGTACAGACTTTAGAGAGGTCCTGAAAAAAACCTGAGAGATAAATTTTATGTGATGATAAGTAATTACAGCCCACCTGCTGAAATACTAAAACAAAGTGACCCAAACCTCTTGACCCTTATTGAAGCATTACTCCTGCTGAGACAAGTCAAGTGAATATGTTGAAAACTTGAAAAATCCCAATTTAAGGCAAAGTTATTTATTTCCTAGCTGACAAACGGATCGGTAAATTGTTCATGCACATCCATTGAACCACAATACATGTGAAATAAAAGTTGAATTCATCTCATTCATATCTTATGAGAATTCCATTCCACAATTTCAGTTTTGATTGGTTTTTTTAATCTACCCTACAAAGTGAATACAGGGATCTTCTTCTAGACACAAGACAGTATGTACATCTTATCTTTAAATCATGACAACAAAGATATAAGGATTGCCAAAAATAAAAATAAATGAAACTAAAATTGTCCTGAACGTCTGTGCCCTCAGATTCAAATCTCATTCCACAATACCAATATCCAATAAATACACATAGCACCTTCTCAATAACATATTTAACTGTTCCGTTTCCTGAAAACATTAGAATTGAAGTCCAATTCAAATAATGACTTCACAGGAAACAAAGAAGAGGAAAATATGCTGGTAAAAAGTATAGACAACACTCATTATGTCTCTCCTGAAACAATTAGCCAGGGAAGTTCAAGAAGACTTCTTAACGACGTATAATTCCCACCTTAGCAAAACGATTGAGTTTAGTTGTTTTTCTTAATGGTAATTGTCATATTCTTTGCCGTAGCAAAACGTCTCTTACGGTCAACTCACACGCACAACAACCATTCTCTGTAAACACATTAGGTTTTATCACCTCACAGAACCTTAGGATGAACTCATCTCTCCATGTCTACCTCTGTTTTATTTTCTCCTATTCTGTTTTTTTTCGCAATGAAATGGAAAAATTTTGACCGGTAAACTATAATTTCTAAAATTGTCCGGTCATCATGAAAGATGCGCGCATTGGTTACAAATTAAATTAATTATAAGTCTGAAAAAATATGAGTGTCTCATTCACTTCCTTTACAGGCTCGTAACATTGTACAGTACTGTACAGATGTTATATTCTTATACCCGGCGAATGCTACATATCCCGGGCGATAGAAGAAATATCAGGTGGAGTGAAATTCTCAATAGGCATTGCCAGATGGGAGAATCAAACGTACATAATAATAAGCCATACAAAATGGTCTATGTATACGGTTGTCCAGTCGTCAGTATTTCTTTTATAAGAGGGTGACATTAGTTGAAATATTCATAATATTTGTGCAACATGTAATAATCCGTGATTATATTTAATATTTTGAGTTTTTTGGTTTAGTTATGACATGCTTTGCATTTGTTTCTTCGGTATGGCGATTTTTCAACGATCTATGACTGTAAATCCCTTTCTCAGGGAATAAAACAATTGATTGGCTAACACAAAGAACTATCGGACAATAAAAGTGGTGAACATTTCCATGTCTTGGATTAAAACTATAATAAGTCACAGCCTTTCCTGGTATTTTAATTTATTTCTACAAAATATTTGTGAGGATATTGAATTGGTTTACAACAGTGCATACGGTCTCTGGGTAGTGTTTCCATTGAGAAGAAAACTTGAAAGAATCCAAGTTGCGTATTAAAGCATGAACAGGAGCTATGCTATGGATTTAAAAATGCTTTCTGGCATGACACGCAATCATTCTTTTTCGCCTTACAGACATTTCCTGTGATGTTCATATTTTGAAACTAGAGCAGCAATGATAGCAATATTACAGAGAGTGAGGCATACGTGAGTGTTAATTGTATTCCCTCTCAGGTGCACTCTGTCATTCATACATTATTCATTCATCTCACTCTTTTTTTATGCCGACTCTCCTCAACCAGCCAAACCAACCAATCCCCATAAATAAGTACTATCGTTTACTAATACTATTTGTTTTTTCTCTCAGGTAGTTTAGGTAGGTGGTAAGTACTACACAACTTTATAGACAATGGCTAATAGCAATTTGCAATGGAATAATCTTTTCTAGACCTCTGCTATAAATGCCTTTCTGCGTATTGTTGTGTATGTCACAGGCAGGAAGACAAATCAAGCAAGAAGTCAACTTTTCGTAACTTCACTGGCACATCTGTTTAGTAGTGGAGTTTAGCAGCATACACAGTGGCATTAGTTGATTTATTTGTTTTGGTTAAATATTGTTAATAGTTATGCAAATAGATGCGATTTTCATGTAAGTGGTATGTAATTGATAAGTTAAGGCTAGACGCTGAGTAATATTAAGTGCACATTGACCGTACTGAATATGTCATTTTATAATTTTAGAAGAAGAGAAGTCAGAAGAATTCATTTGAGGGTGTCAAAAAATAATACTCATGTGTAGAAATGTATACGTTAAGGAATACTGCGCTACACCTCTACGTACACAGTGATGCTGAAATGACCTGAGGAAGTCTAATTACGTGGAACCGCTATTTATTTTAGTTTCGTTTGACCTTTTAATAATTCGATACATAAGAATTGAAAAACACTGCCTGCTACATATAAATAGTAGAATGTACTAAAAATTACTTTAATTTAAAAATTATAGCGTAAGGTGTAACGCGATGTTTTCCCTACTGTACTGCTTAAACGGGAAAATCTAAGACCCTCTGTCGAGGCTTTTTGGTTTGGAAGGACGGATACGGATAGACCGTGGATCATTTTCTCAAAATTGAAAGTTGTGGATCTAATCAAGCGGCTGTGATGTGTATAAATTTAAATAAATCCGCTCAAGCCGGGTGCTTTTAAAAGGATGGGTCCAACCCAAACCGGGCATCGTCCGTGCAAGTGAGTGAAAGCTACTTGAACATACTGAAGAGTGAAAAGAATCGTTCCGTTGCGAGTTCCGGACAAATAGAGTATAACTTTCAAAGAGTGTTTTATTGTGTTGACTTTTTTAGAGTGAGGGAGACGTTTTCCCATGTTACATTTTGATTTATATTATGAGATTCTACGCCAACTCACTATGGAACGGAGGCAATTGGAAGAAATTTACACAAACACAGGAATAGGACTCCATTTGTCGCAATCGTAACCTTTCCTATATAGTTGAGTGTATTTGTTCCTCGTCCTTCAAATCTTCGTCAGTTCGAACGCCTACTCCCTTAAAACATGATTCCTGAATTTCGATGAATAAGAATGATTATTTCTTGGGACTTTTTCGTCATGTATTTACCCATTACTACATAAGAGAAAAAGATACCTTCTCTTAACAAATGATCACAAGAAAATTAGCTTTTAAATGTTTGACTACCTTACATATCAAGCAAATTGACATAACTTTGGGCAAAATTGTTATGAACCAGCAAGCATTCTCGCCCCGAAGCCGCGTAAGTCAAGATGCGTAGAGCCACCGACATGGGTATAAAAATATAGGACAGGAGTCAGATGGTGAATGTAGTTGCAAGTTTAAGAATTTGCTCAAAATATTACCTGGTATGTTCTGTGGTTACGAAATCGTACGAATTGGAGATCTTCATTGAGAGAAATGTGTAGGCTGAAAAATTTTGCGGATATAAACGAAGTCCAAATTTTTAGCGGTATATTTTTCAAAACAAAAATTGGAAGTTCGTGTATTATCACCAAGACTTAAAGTTTACTTTATTTATAGTAGCTTGTAGTTTAACTAGCTCATGCTTAACATAATGAACCACCTCAAAGTGAACGTTATCGGTCTTTTAACATGAACATTTTACTAAAATAAATCACCTCTAGGCTCTTAATGCACTCTTCCGAATAAATAAATAAATGAATAGCATCGCCAATTTTGTTGAATTATTATCCAATTTTATCTTTATCTGATGTTTGAATGTGCCCAATGTGCAACTAACGATACCTAATTAAGGTTTGAAATATCTGCTTCATTTGTCGGCTACAGGAAGTGAGAACAAATGAAGAACAGTGGCCGACGGAACAGCTTTGAATTGAATGGCTGCAAATATCTCTTATTATGTCATTTTAAAGCATTCCTTACACAATACAACGAACGCCCTTCTAAAGACAATATTAACAGAAATACAGAAATTACAAATATCCACACCCTAAAAGTAACAAAGTGCAAGCTTGACTTTGAGACCGACAAATTCCTGAAATTATATATCTCAGGTCCGAAATAATTGTTTGGTCAATACACTTAATTGTTACTGTAGCATGGCATTTGTTACAAAACTTTTAACACGATAAAACGTAAAGGATTCAACAAAATATGTTTGACCCGCCTTAAACCTTTTTTATTGGAAATCAAATTAGATACAGAGAATTTATCGAATTGCAAAAGTCATTATATTCTTTCATTGCTACTTTAGAAGACCTAATCTACTGTTGTAAATAAACGGACCGTGAAAAACAGTTTAAGTTAACTGTGGTCTCTATTTTAAGGGTGGTTCGTGGTCCAATTTAGAACATTCGAGTTTGAGAACTCGTCAATATTAGAGACTGATATTGAAAACCAAAGATATCATTCAGACCATCATATTCACGTCATCCATGGAGAACATTCTTAGTTAAACGATTCAATGATTGATTTTAATTGATTCAAGTGTGATTCTTATTATGCTAAGAATTTTATTAAGATTTTATTTTATTTAAATTATCAACTCCATAGCCCAGACAAGATAACATGAAAATGTCAAGCTGGAACATTGGTAGGTGTGGTCAATTCCGCCCGTAACTAGAAGTGCCAATTCTTAACTAAATGATTCATTACACGAAGATTGTGAAACACATTAATGTTGACACTCAACATGACATAGTACTCCAAAGAACGTTTTACCGTAGAGTGTTAATTTTGGAACTATTCTGCATATAATACATATGAAACAAAGATGCGAATAATTTATAGATCCAGTCAAATCATGACGAATTCATTCATAGTTCACTTTAGAAGAGTAAGACTAGGAAATTGCCTCCATAATATTAGGACTTCACAGAATAAATACCATCAACAATTAAAATTCTGTAACTTATATAATAACTTTGTAAAATTTGAGAAAGGAATTTTGCCGGCATAAAAAAATTATCTAATATTAAATCCGATTTAATCTCTAATGCAATCAAAAACTGACATCTGATAAAACTGGTTCTTCAGTTAATTTAGTTATGGAAATTGGTTGCAGTAGTGGTAACAAGAAGTGTAATATAAATGCAATTAGTTCCGCAAAAAAAAACTGACACAGTTTATCTATGTTAACTACAGATACCCCCGAAGTTGTAAAACTGTGAAAGTTTATGGTGTCAAGATCACTTATGCAATAATGCACTTAAAATTCTGAGAGAACAACTGCAAGACTTCACGTTAATTTCGTTAAAATTTCACCAGGGTCAATTATGTGAACTGTCTGCCACGTTAAAAGCACAACAAAAGTTGTTATAGGTATTCCAAAATATCGACTAGAATTTAAATGATTAATGGGTAAAATCTGAAACAATGCAACCGCCTATAAACCTGTTTAACGCAACAATCATATGTAATAAATTCTATGAAAAAAAGTAATCACGGTCTTGGATCAAGGACCCAAAATGAATAATAACACCACGATTGGAAGTAAGAGGCGGACATTAAGGCTACTTGAATTTAGCTACTGTGCAGTATACGATAAAAAAACGAGTGACTTGATTTATACGTACATTTCTCTATTAGGCCATTCTCAATTATCACTCATGGAATTCATTGAACAAGCCTTTCGTTCAACTTTTCATTGTTATGATGCATCACACCAAGGAAGGCCCAAGCCAACCGCCCCTCTAGTTCTAGTTTTTTAAGTTGTAAATGTACAGTACAAGTGTATCTCCTGAATCTGATGTATTCTAACATATTCTTTTTCTGTGAAGAAAAAGTGTGTGCTAAAGTCTTGCGGATTTCTTTGGAAGGGGAGAAAGTAAGAGAAGAAATTTTCGTTGGTGGCGTGGAGCGTCGGAAATCTCACTAGAACCCAGCGTTGATTCCACTCAATTTCGTTATAAAGATTATGCAGATTTTTTCATCCATCACATCACAATGTTAATCCCAAATCCATTCTTGAGCATCTTAGGGAAGGTTTAGGGGAATTTTTTTCTCACAACGGAAAAATCACTCTTTCACAAGAGAACAGGCAGGTACTGCACACATATATCTCATTTGCAAGGGTAATTTTCTCTCCTTCATGAATATTCAGAGAAGGGACGAGCAGAAGTGGAGAGATTTTTTTGAGAGCTAAAAACTAAAATATATATCCTACTATCGAATGTTTTGCTTTGAGAGGAGAGGGAGATGGATTGCCAACATATGCGCTCAAATTACATGCTCGGATTAATACAATAATATTACCTTAGACTCTATCCATGGGAATTTGGACAGTTGTTACATTATTGGATGGAAGAGTAGAGCAGAGCATAGACGATTCGTTTGCTCTGATGACTAAAACCACGAGGTAACGAAATAGCTACAGAATAGAAACAGCTTTCATATTATGGAATGGAACTAAAGGTGGAAAAACGTCATGAACGGGTTCGTCAGCTCCGTGCATTTTCCGGAAAATGTCTATTCCAACTCTTTCGAAAATTTCCATGCATTCCCCCTTTGAAATTCTGTTCTATCTATCTACTATTATTTCCCATAATTTGAATTGCAAATATTACAGCCATTGTTCAGTGCAGATGCTGATTGTTCCATTGTTCATTGTTAGAAAGACAGGATTCTACAGGTGGCGGCTGCCAGTGTCAGTAATGCCGGCCAGAACAGGTAGACCATTCTTAATTGAGTTTCTACATCCCAATTCATCGCGGACTCCTATTTGCCCTGCCACAAGGCACGGGGAGTTTTTTTTTGGAAAGCGAATGAGTCGAATAGACCAGGTTTCATCTGTATGGAATGGTGCTCTACTTAAATTCCTTTATTCACTGTCAACAATGAAGGGAATACCGGCTCCGCCAAATCAAAATGTGTGTTTACTTTGTAACTCATTATCAACGATGTGATGAATAATATTTACTTGTCAAAATCAAGTGGTGTCATTAATAATAAATGAAAAAAACTCAAACAGAATAGTTTGTATTGGCAGAATTTTAACATCTTTACATCACTTCACAAGAATACATCTTTTTTTGAAACTAGCGTTGATGTGTTTGAATAATCAGATTCAAGTGTATGAAAAACAAGGTGAAAAGCGACTAATAATTTTCATGCATGAACGTAAGTGGCATATTTCTAAACAGCAATTAAACACAGATCAGCATACGAAACGTAAAACCTGACCAGGAGACCTACAATGATTCTCCATTTTCCGGAGAATCCCAGAAAAACAATTTCTAATAGTAAGTTCATAAGAGTCCGACCTGTGCAATATTTCACAAAACTCCAAGAGTTAGATAAAAAAATCCAAGGGACCAGAACTTCGTGTCTAGAGAAACCCATATGGCTCCTGGAAAAATTTCCAATTCAATCACTCTAGTTCTCTTGCTTGTAATGAAATACAGTATAAAGGAAAGAAATATTCTGATGGCACCACTCCACTCCTTACTTGTAAAGTATAATGTTTCACTGGAAACCAAGATTCCCATCGCCAGCTTCGTTTTCTACAAAAAAAAACTTTCTAGCTTTTGACACTAGCCGCTAGTGTGTCGAAACTGATTTTATTTTAAATAAATTTAGTCCGCCGTGCTTTAGAAATACTTGCTTCCAGTCTATGCGACACGACCCTGTAAGGACACAGAAAAAAATCTTCTGGCGTCTGAGTGTAGCTTTGAAATGATATAATGAAAATTTTTCAATGTTTTTCTTGGCTTTGATCTCTTTTTGGTCAAAGAAATCAAAGGTTTAATTTCCCCTTGCTTATATGATGTCCAGAAGTAACTCTATTTTTATTTCCACGCAATATGAATGGAATAGAAATATCCAATTATTTTGGTTAGGCAGAATAGAATGTACGAGTTCTATTATTTTTAGCATTAAATAAATTATTCGTCAACATCAGCTTTTTAAAAGTTTCAATATTTGAGTGTACTAGTCGTATAGTTTTTGTAGAAAGCCAACAGTGTAAGTAATTTCTAGAAATACGTCCTGTGTTAACAGAAGCACAACAAAAATCAATTCCCATTAAGGATATAGGGAAAGAAAGAGCGCAGAAGAGCTGGACAACATGATTGAAAATAAACTGCATAACCCTTTTTCCTCGTTTCTCCAAAAGATGTTCGAAGGAAATTACCATGAAAAAAGGAACTCTATCTTCATGCATTTTACATGAACGGCTGGTCATTTTGATGATGATTGAAGATCTATTGGCCGGACGAAGGAAAGACTAGTCTTTCGCTTCATAGTCCTAAAGTCTAGTCTTTCCACTGACTCTTTTCTATTTGCCAATTGATCATGTGGAAGTATGTTGACTATCCTGTCATTACCTTAACGCTACATTTGAGATGAATTTCGGGGAAGGGGATGTTGCAAAAAAAGGGTGCGGGGCCTTGTCGAGGGATGGAGTCTTGGAATATTTTTATCCATGCAGCAAGTACACATATACATGAGTGGTAGTGTGTGCCAGTACTGCTACTACATATAGTACCGATCCGAGTACCACTACTCATTCCTTTCTAGGATAGACTATTCTTGTGGAATCTATCTATTCGTAAATGTCAAACTGTAAAGTAAGATCAAGAATTCAACCAATTCATCGAACTAGTTTCTGTCTGTAGGGCTGGTTCTTCAAAAAAGACTGTACGAAAGCACTTGAGAAATTTTAAACAAGTTTATTCCAGTTATTGAAACGGTAATACAATTAAATGACTGCTGTCTCTGTCTTAGAAGTTTATGAAGGTTTATATTTACTAAAAGATGTACTTAAACTTAAACTACAAGGGAAGATCTGGTTATCACATAAAGTAATTAGGAGTTAGGCTCAATCGTACGTTAAAACAATAAGAAATGATAATATATGGTATTATTAGTAGCATGGATTTCGTTAGAGAAGGATCTCAGAAAACCACTGAGAATTTTTTTTAAATGGTTCCGCCCGACTAAGTTAAAAGCTTTAAACTTTCAATCACTACAATTCAAGGAATAATCTATTTTGGTTAGTTTGGGTGCATCTATCACTGATTTGATTCTATAATGAAACTAAGCATTAACTCTAACTAAACATTACTTAATGCACAAACGAAACCTACAATCCCCAATATGAACAAATAGTTCTGTCTCCTCACTGACGAAATTATGCATTACTTATCGGCTAAAGAAAAAGACGATTTCATAAAATATACATCGGGGGATGATGTACTCTGGTTCCACAAAATGAGCTTTTTTTCGAGTGGGAACCGTCAAACCATATTACTTGTACACGCTGGAAAATTCGGACATTAGGGAGGAGAATAAAGATAGAAGTCATAGAAGATATGACTAATAGACGAAAAAGGGGGTATCAGACTAAAGATTTAGTCACGGTAGTCATCACTACAACTCGGGAGAGAGTAATGAGCGGCTCGCCTGCCCAGGACAGGATGGAGAGGGTCGCCTAATGTGGCGTTAAAAAATGACGAACGGAAGGTGCATCCAGCCAGGAGCCAAATGCTGGAGCAGCGCTTGCCTTTACTGACTGAATATATCCAACTCTCTCATTCGTCTATGACAACTGCGCTCACATTAGCATATTTTACACATTTATGTGTGTGTTGATGTTGAGTACTCAGTATTTTACGAAAGAACAGGGCTTTGTCTCTTACAAGGAGGAGACAGTACATTGCAGAGAAAAAAAATTGCAAGCAATGGTATTCTAAAGAACGAACGAGTTTAGATTTTTATTCAAGTATAAGGAGGAAGTGAAGTGAAGGAATAAGCCCTGGGTTTGACTTGGCTTAGTCAAGGAGTTCCCCGGGATCGGTGCGCTGATGAATATTCATCAGGGGGGCGGATGAGTCCGCTAATGAACTACAACCGGGTTACTCCAACTGGAATGAACGTTAATTCGGTAGAGGAACTGCCAATTTTTTGATTTCAGAGTAGTTAAGGGAATACTTGATGTTACGTTGCGTTGGACGGATTTCACAAGTAGTCCAGATTTTCCTCAACGTTTTGGGAATGTTGAATTCGGTTGAGTTTATAGTCTAGCTGGTCTTAGGTTTTGTTTGTGGTTTGATGCTGAGTCAGTCTGTGTAGTATACACAAAAATTATTGTTTGTTAGTAGAATGTAAATCTGAAAGGCCTGAGCTGATACTACCTTAAAAACCAATGTTACACGCGGCATTACATTTCGTCTACCGCAAAATGCCAGAAAGGTCTACCATCAATTGCGAATGGTAATGATAAAATAATATCTAGCTAAGATAACAAAGTAGCAATTAATTTTAATTTTGGCAATTTCTATTTACTCAGTTTCGGACCAAGGTAGTTAGATTAAACTGTGGCTGGCTCAGATTAATAGTAAAATAGTAACATAATAAATCAGCACCTCTAGACTTATTAAATCTGTCTAATATGAGATTAAGAGTACAAAACTGATCTAGACGTAGTACTTAATTTTGCTAGCGACAATAGTTTATCAAGAACTGCTTCAAGAGTTTGACGACAAAGGCTGAATAATTTACTACTGACGGAACTAATTTTCCGAAATACGTTTCTCAAAATCGTGAATCCAACAGGTCGTTCAAAACCTTTTTTAATTGCTATTGCCTTCTTCCTATTCTTCCTGTGTGCCCACCATCCCACAACTTCTGTCGAGAAAACTACCAGACGTTGTCGTTATGGGGTCGGGGTCACACAAGTTAATTATGGCTGAATCAAAATTAAAATAAAGTAAGTTAATCAATGCGAAAATTAGTCAGGGGTACTAATACCCAGAAAAAAAACAAGTAAGTATAAGAAGGAATTCAAATGTATCAGCAGAGCATATAAAGATGTCAAGTGTTAAATAGGGATCGGAGCTATACAGTGAAGGCAATTGTTTTTGTCGCAAGCATTTTCTCCACAAAATCAAACGCTATTTGACTGATACGTCGATACGTGGTAAAATGTCACATTGGGAAAATTAAAATAAAACATGAAAATATTCGTTCAAGTGATACAACTTTGTTCCAATTAATTGGCTCCTCAATACCCTATTGAGGAATAATTGGATAATTGGCACACATTCGGAACAATGATGTGCGGCTATGTTATTTCTCGGTTTTCTTGTGGGTCTTGTGGGTTCGGACACATTTTCAATTATCAGTACACTGGAAAAGAGCTCATTGTAAATCCTACCTGATATTAAAATAAATGGTTCGCTAATAATAAGGTGAGATATTCTGTTAGTTCCGCATTCAAGAATATGAATGTCAGAAGAAAGGATAGTCAACACCCCCACATGGAAACAAAGAAGGCAATTAAAAAAGGGTCATACAACAATTTTCTTCTCTTTTTAATTTTCGAAGTTGGCCAGCTTGAATTTTACCTTAGTATTGGACCCAACCCGCACGACGCGTAACGTGTTACTCTATATTTATTTGATTTTGATTTGACTCTTGATTAGCGTGATATTCCAAAGCATATTGATTGGCTTAACATGGAAACACGGTTCTTCCTTAACTAATTCGTAATAAATTAATTTTACGATTATTATATCTGATTCTTATTCGTTCTAACGCTGAAAATCTGGGAATTCTAGCAAGTAAAGTCAATACATAAGTCAATTCACTCAAATAATAATTTTTCGGTCAGGGGTTTTTACGTTTTTAGATTTCGTCCAATTTATGCATGAGCTCGTGTCATTGCATATTTGGATATACGGAGCCCACTTCGGATCTCTTTAGCCTTTTTCTTTTGTGGATTTTTCAGCTTTCATATATAGCGCACGGATGCGTGAGCGTCGGATAACGAAACGCAAAAGCGCCCTGACTTTTAGTAAGATGCTCTACCAAATGTATATCTCACTTTATCCAGGGCACTCCTAGATAAAGCCACAGGGGGATAATAGTTATGCACCACCCTGTACATAACACACACTAACAACAGTAAAATAAGATGCATGAGAAGAAATACCAAGCACAGAAATTAATTAACAGGTATCAACTTATATTTTAATTCTTATTCCTTCCTATTCCGTACCCAATACGCATAATATCGGCAATGACCAAGTTTCATTCATACTAAGTGGAAGGTCAGCGTTGAAGACAAAAGAATAGGTAATCACCAGGCACAAGGTGTACGAAAACTTTCACCGCGTCATCTGTCGCTGCTGATTCAACCTGAGTGGTGAAAGCAAGGAGAAGGACAGTAATAGGGAGAGGATGAGACTGACAAGGGAACGCTTTAGGCAACACCTCTATTGCCCGTATTGGTTATGTATATGGGCCAAAAATTAAAATTCGTATTTCAAAAAGTTTTCATTTTGAGACGACAAAAAACTCGACGACTCGTACTCAAGGCATGCCAGGCCAGGGCGCAAAAAAATACATGACGTGTCAAAGTCCTGGTGGTTAGGTCACGGCATTCCCTTGTGAGACGCTTATATGTCTATCAACCGTTCTGGTCTGTACTCTGTACTGCTCAGTGCTCCAATTTGTTAATTTAATATAATGGATTCAGTCATTCAATAATATTCCTTCCATAATGCGAAGTTAAATCACACTGATACACAAATAAACTGACTTGATTTGATTCGATTTTTTATTAATGTGCTAAATCTGAGCCATTCGAATACATTTAAGTACAAACAGAATGAATTAATTCAGAAATATGCCCAATAAATAAATAACTATTATTGCCAATATTAACTGTTAAATAATAATAATTACAATTTTAGTTATTTTGTATACACGAATTCATACTTCTCTCCAATATAATGTTATACAACACTTTCTTCCTAAATACGCCCTCTGATAGACTGAAATTCCTAACTTCCACCGGAAGTTTATTCCAATTCCTTATGGATACATTATCTACAACCAGCTCTATCAGGGAGTATATTTACCGTACTATTTACTGTTACAAGGTGTCGATTGCTCATTTCACTAACTTTAAACATTTTACTCATTTCTTCTACTTCAGATCCTTTTTTCACTGTCTTGAATACAAACATTACAGATTCAAACTTAATTTTCTCAGTGACTGTCGAAATATTACATTTCTCTAGTAAAACATTGAAGTAAATCTTTCCTTTTTCTCTCATATGAGCTTTACGTGCTCCTCGATCTCATTTTTGATTATGTAATCCCATTTCCCAACTTGCACCTGTGTCTTCAACCCCAGTATTTCTTTTCGTACAACTTTGCAATTCTTGGATAGCGGAGGTTTCGAACCCGATATGCAGATGTCATAGTGTCGCAGAGGATATTACGCTAATACTCCTGTGGATGCAGCATTTTAATTTTAAACCATACTATTCTGTACTCCGGGATTTTTTTACTCCTCTAGACCCTCTAGACCTATGGTCTAAAGAAATAAATTCGAGAGTCCAGTACAGAATCATTATGCCAAGTCACCCCAAGATTTGATATAATATCAGGGATAATGTGAAAGTTAAATTGAGTCAGCCAAACTTCACTTGCCCAAAGAAAGCAGCTTCGGTATTGGGATGAACCTGAAACAAATGGAGAGATTTGGTTGTTTAGTTACAAGTTATTAGTTGCATATACAAGTACCAGTCGTTAGTTGCGTTGTACCGGAAGCCCAAATGAGGCCATTCTTAACCTTATTGAGTCGCTATTCACGAATGGGAAGATAGCGGTTGGCTCCTTGTTATCCCTGAGGCAGAATATACTCGACATTATTAACATTTTGTTGCCTTTCCTCCGATATCCTCTCCTCAGGAATGTTAGCAGCATTTTGTTTGGTCACATCACTCAATAATAAAACTCAAGATAAAATAAGATTGCCCTGGGATGATTTGAGATAACTTTTCGGCTAGAGTCGAATTCATATTTCAGTTGCGTTTCTCCAGTGAGATTTCGGCAAAATATTATTACAAGTACAGCAATTCGATTCAATGAATATTCATACGACCAGGAACTTTTGGTAAGGAGACCGGCAAATTAAGTCCTATTTGATTGGGGTGGCCGGATGGATTTGGCTGGATATTCGATACGTTGCTGCCCTTGACCTCTTGAACAACTTTTGTGAAGGAACTATCACGAAAATCTGCACAGTTTCGGATTAGTTAATACACGGGGCATGGGGCTCTAAACCGAGCTTGCAAAGCCTCCTCCATGCACCTTGTGTATTATCAAGTCCGAAACGTTGAGGATTCTCGGGATGGTTAATTCATAAAAGTTGTTCAGGAGGTCAAGGCTCAAGGACTACAATATATCAAAAATCCAGCCAAATCCATCCGGCCGCCCACACCCCGTAAGACTTTACCGATCTTCAGAGTTCCTGGTCGTATTAACGCACATTGAATCGAAATCCAATCTCCGAATAATTAATGTAGATCCAAAAACTGTATTTGCTGTACCCCAATCCCATAAGATTTTGCGGTGTCCTTTTGGGTCTGGCCTCACCTGTTATCTTTCACCATAGAACGGCAGTTTTCTAGTTTACATTTGAATATCGACTTAAAGCAAGGAACAAGATTAACATAAATGACAATACTATTTTTCATTCAATGATTCACAACAACGTCAACATATATTTTAGTCAACTTGTCAAAAATAGTGCTGAAAATAACGTGTTCATGTGTGCAATCCCGAAAGATCTAATACAAGGTTTTCTTAATTGCCTATTTTGTAAAAAAAATTGTTGGTGGTATTCTGTGTCGTTTAGCAAACTTCAATGGAAGGCAGAATTCTTGATTAGAGGAATGTTCTCTCTCTCACTATAAACTCTTCAAATTGGTTTATTAACTCCGAGACAACTGCAAGGTTTATCTTCGTTTGGCTGGGTTGCTCGAGTTGGGAATGTGCATATGAGTTTGGTTTGTATTCGCATTTGTTTAATTTGTTGAAACTTGAATCAGACTATTAAGTCTCACTTTTGTAAAAGAGCAATATAACATCATTGCAATCTATTTTTATAAAATCCGGTTAATAGAAAGGATTGTCTATCTGGTAACCACCAGCAAAGATTCTTGGATCCTCCATGCGCTTGAGCTATTACAAATGATCCGTTCGGAAATTATGGAATATTCAGAACATTCTGAAGCAATTTATCGACGACTGTACGCTTCCCAGAACTCAATGCGGAGCGGAATGAGAAGGTTAACATTGTCTCTAGTTAAAGAAGTGGATTCAATACAAAATAGAAAAACGACACTAAAGTATAAGAAAGACACACTTTATTCGCCGTTGATATTTATATTTACGAAGAGAATAACCAATAGTAAATGGAAATTCTTCTTGAAAGGAAAATACATGGAAGCACTGTAAAAGAACCTCATTAAAAACTGAACACGTATCACAATTATTTCCCGATAAGTACATATTAAATATCATGAGTAACACACTCAACATCACTGGGTTACAAAGTTATGAGGCTTATTAATAGGCCTTTATTAAAAACCTTACACGGTATTATTGTTTGTGCGGGTTTCCCTTGAAACTTAAGTACACAATGTTTAGTCCGGTTTAGTTAACAATACCTACACCTATTACTACTTGTGTAATTTAAATTTTCAAGAGTTTCGAATATGTACATCAGCTTGTTTTATTTTGATATTAGTAGTCCATGTAAGGCAGTATCTTGTGCCAAACTAATGAATGCGGAATAATTGTCCGTGTCCGCAACAGGAAGTTTCTAAGGGCTTACATTGTTGGTGCCAATGGTCGACAAAACTTCGATGCCCCGAAATCGCCACACTTTCAAAGATTTCAGCTAGTTTCAAATAGTATGCCACATTGAAATGAATTCCTCCCAGTTTGCTGGTATTATATCGAAAATTATATCTTAAGCACTGAACAAAATATTCAATATGTTTCCTCAAAAACTTCATCAGCTCTTAAACAAATGTAGTTAGTGTAGTAGGGAAGAACAAAAATATGTTGTAGCGACTGACAGTTTAATGAATGAATGGTCTTATCGGTTGGTTGGTATTTCTTTGGTTACATTTACTAATTTTTGCTAGCACCAATATGTTTCTTACTTTCTAAGAATGATTCTCTAAAGTTTTTGTTTCTAGTGTAGCACCAACGTTCAAGAGTCAGGAGTCACAGGAGTAGTTTGTTAGGTTCACCATCAATCTATTAGTATTATGGTAACTGAATCCGGGGAAACCTTTATAGTTGGTACCACTTCTTATCCTTGTACTTGAGCATTAATTGGTGAGAAGTAGAAGAAAAATTCTCCGCGTCTTGCATCATTTTTTCTGTTTTGTCGGACAATTGCCCAAGTTTATCTCCGCGTTCTACCAACAGCATCCTTGTTTTCGCAACCTCGGAAGCAACCGTACCGGATCTCATCTGCAAGTGGTCCATTTGGGGCCCTGCTGGACCTGGCATGTGTTTTGCAACAGATCTTGCTCCTTTCCCCGAACTGGTTTCACCAACTGCAATATACACAATGATAAAATGTTATTCCCATCAGCGGTATAATCTACAAACCTTAGAGAAAAATCATTGGCATTAAACAATGGCAGCCTTGCGACTTATTGTTAGTATACAAATGACAAATTAATTCTGAACTACAAAACCGAATACAAAACATTTGACATCAGGCCTGAGATGTAATTATACAGGGGGCAGTCTGACACATACTCTTTAGAATGACTGTATCAGGCAACGATTCAAATGAACACGCTTAACTACCGTAAATGACAGTTCAGAACCCAGCTCCCATTATAACCCGGGTCTTTCTCAAGTTTTCACCATTGACTCTTACAGAGAAGGTGGTGAAAGTTGGTGCGTTCTAACCCCTAAATGAATATAACCGGGAGTTCTATTCTATCGGTAATTAATGGCTTTTACTCTTCATGAGGTAAATAACCAGTTATTCGGATTTCGTTAAACGGAAAAGAGGCAGTGAGACCCAGACCGATGTCATTATATTCAATTACAGGTTACCTTACTTTACTTGAACAACGATTACCGTAAGTCGTTACGGTTCTGAAGCAACTATGCTGAACATCATTCTTTAAACCTAGTTAAGACTTACACAACTCCTCCCTGTCCAGATTTCTTACTCCACCTCCGAATAAACCAGTAAAGAAGCTTTCCTTTGGTCGCTCCGGCATCTCTGCTTCTAGAAATAAGCTTCCAACCATACTGTCCATGATTTGACTGTAACATGTAGAATTGGGGAAAATTTACATTTGTTCAATGTTGTTGAAGTTTAAATAAATATTATTAGAAACTCACTAAAAATCTGTGGATATGGTAAACTTCTGCATTTCACTCGGTGAAGATAAGTACATTCCGTGACCAAACGAACTCAGGCAAAAAGTTTTCGCGATTCTGTTAAGTGATAATCCCCAAAATATAATTTCTTTAACTCCAGCTTATACATATTGTCAAATGCTTAAATTTTAAAAATCTAAAATTGTAACGCAAGTGCATTCCTTTCATGGAATTTGTCACACTGATCGACGTGGTTGCAAGATATGAATATTGAAATATTTTTTGACAAAGGGTTAACGATTTCTCAATAATAGTGACTGGATAAATCAAGATTTATCTAATCGTGACTCGTCAGTGGTGTCTCGCGAATTTAATTTAATTCAAAGATGAATGACAAATAAATCAAACAGAATCGGTGTGAATAAGTTGAAATGAAAAGGAGAATTTTGTTGAAAATAAAGTAAAGTTGTGTGTTTACGCTTACACACCATGTTACAAGGTACCCAAGGAGGGTGTTAGTTATTTTTAATATTTATATGAAACTAGTAAAATATTCAATAAAAAGTTTAAATATATCGAAAAGTTCCATCCATATTCACTCCGTGCGATGATGTGTATAGGTCAGAATAATAATTCTGGTGTGTATTCTACGGAGAGTGGAACTTTCCAATTACTACCGTATAAAAACAATTAAACGTATTAAATAATTAAAAGTAATAATAAATTAAGTAATGAAATAATTAATTAAGTGCTGGTGCTTGCCTGTCTACGATAAGCAAATGGACTTCAAAGGTCATCTGAGTTGTACATTTCAGAAAGAGTTTAGAATATTTAAAAGTGCAGGGCTCTTATAGAGAGTGACACAGAAAGCTTAGACCTTGGATTTCCAGCCGCAAGTTTAAATAATAAGTTAATGTGATCCCCGTTAAAATGTAAGAGGTAAGTAAAGACAAGAACAAAAGAGTGGCTACAAAACAACAAGAATTCCCAATTCCCCATGCAATGAAACAAAGCCAAGGAAATGCATTCCACAAGCTGCAGAAAACTTACTGGTTGGCGTCCTCGTTCACAAACAATTGTTGTCCCCACATCTTTAACATAGGATCCACGATCCCGGATTTCCTCGATTGTTGGAAACTGAGTAAGCGGCAGCAGTCAGCCAATACATAGTTTTCATTAGCAATATAGGGTAACGGTCATCGGCAAAAGATTTATAGTTAAAAATTAGCAAACTTGGACTAGGGTCAATTTCTGCATCCACACTTCACACACTTGGATAAAATTTAAGGGTCAACGCTTTCAGAAAAAATTGTAAAAGGGTTGTAAAGGAGGCACAGACTCATTCAAAAAAGTTGGATTCACAGCAAAGATTTGTTTTATTGAGCATTCTCAGCTTGGTGCGTTTAGTGAATTTAAGTTAGCAAGGGGAAGAACAAACACCGATTTAAACGTGTCAATGTGTGGAATATAATGCTAAAACGCTAAAACTTTTGCAAACCTGAGATCAGCCATTGGTACAAATTCAACGTCAACCAATAGTTTTAGGCTAGGGAGGCTGTAGATGCATAAATTCCCATTTGACATGTAGCAAACGAGACAGACTGCGTCTAAATCCAGAAAATAATTAAAATTACATAGGTAGTCAAAGTACAATCCTTTATTAGAGACATAATAACTTGTATAAACCGAGAAATCGTTATTCAATAATACCATCACACTCATGACATAATATTATGACCAAGGTTCGTATTAGACTAAACAGAACAAGTGTAATCAAAAAATGAAAGATTACACAACATACCTTTAATTGTGGTAACATTAACTTTGACGACAAAAGCTGTTTCACACAGCTGTTGCTTGTAAATACAGTTTTGAGATGGAAGAGCAACAACTCGAGACTGTTTCTCCGACACGAGAACAGCGAATTGACGATCACTACTTCCTGAGTCCAAACTTTGGGTTGGAGATTGTCCTGAGGATAGGTTTTTTACTGGCGTTTCTGAATAAATGAATATTATCCAAGTTCAAGATTAGAAACTTATGGGCTCATAATACTCGAGAGTAATAAGTAAATAAGGAGACGTTTCTTTCAGTATTCGACCGTATGTTGGAAGACGCAATACATTCAAACTTTTGATCCAGAAAGTTTTATTCTCATTAATATCTCCCCCTTGGGATTGTATGCCAAAATGAGTGCCAAATTTTCGCATCACTGGCTTTCATACTGTATCCTGAGAAAATGTCTGTTTGCCAAATTCTGGAGTTTATTCCAAACATAGTGTGAGTCCCGAAAGAATACGAGGAATCATTGAATAAAACTTAGAATTATCTTACTGGCCCTAGGTTCTCGTGCTTCATCTTTCCATGGTTCAGTGGTTCCTGCAAACAACACCAACTTAGTTTATCATAACAGATTCCTAGATTCTGAGAGCAAAAGCCCCCAGAGCCGCAGCAACTTGTGAAAGTGCAACGCGAATTAAGAAAACAAACTGAAGAAAATGTCATGAAGTGCACGAAGATTTTAAGTAGATGATGGCTGTTAGAACCGATTAGCTATATGAAATCTTCTTGGGTCAAAGCTCAAGTTTCATTCGATTGAAAAGATGCGTAGGTAATTTTACAGCCAAATCTAATCTGTTGAAGTTTATACTTTTCGAATTTGGATTTTTTTGGATTCAACATTTAAACGTACCTCGGTTGTATAAAAAGCATGATTTTTTTTATTTAAATAAGATTATTTTGATTTAAATCAGATTTATATTGAATCTTTTAGGAGCAGTAATAACCAAGAATATTTTATTTCAATCATGATTTGATTCAAGCATTTTTTCAAAGAATCAAATGATTTAAAGCTGATTTAAATCATAATTTACATAGGAATTCTGATTTAATTCAAGGATAGACTGAATACTTTGTGCGTCAGCCTATGCCGTCATGAAATCTTTTTGCGTTTAAAACCGGTTTAAGCGGACCCAGTCCTGAGCAGACTTCAACCGATTTTGTATATTCCACAGGAACCCCCAGATGATGGCCGAAATGGCACACCGAGTGAAAACTTATCCACTATTTCTACAACTGGTGCAGTTAGACCATCGACTTCTGCCGACTACCTGTCGGCACTACCCCTAATTCCGCCGAAGAGACTCAAGAATAACCAATCTAAGCCCTTCCATTACCCTAACCCCGACTGTAATCTGTCATACGGGCGGTACGGGTCTGAGAAGGCCATGAAACAACACTCTAATAATATACACACGGGATTGGAATTTTGGTGTCATCTGTGCGAAATTAAATTCACAACCTCAAACGGGCTCTAATCAAGTAATTATACAAATTGAT